>PVJH01022188.1:0-37212 GCA_004026705.1 Nesogale talazaci | reverse complement strand
TGCCTCCACCATCCCCACCCCCGACATCATGAGATCCTTACTCCCACTGCTGTTCTTGAGGGTTTTATCCGTCCTGAATTTCATGAGTGAAGAGCTCTTATATGTACCAATGTGTGTAGTCTGGTCTAGCTAGATTTGTAAGGTAGAACTGAGTCATGGTAGTGGGGGTGAGGAAACATTGAGGGACTGAAGGAATGATGTGTGTTTCCTCGGTGCTACATTGCACCCTGCTTGAATCATCCCTTCCTTGAAATCCTTCTGTGGGTGGGTGTCCAATTGTTTACAGATGGTGTAGTAGTTACATAAACTGTTGTCAGTTTGAGACTTAAGAGTGAAGGGATGGGGTTTAGTTTGTCAATCAGGTCACAGCCTGATGACGTCATTTGGAGGTGCAAAGGTGATCATAGCTAACTGGAAATAGGACAAGCAGGCACTACCTGCAAGACATAATTGATGAAAAGCCTGATGCAGCTCCCCAGATGCAGTCAGAGCCCAGAGCTGAAGGAGCTAGCACTGAGGTGCTTCTACCCCCACTGGATCCACAAGACTTTGCACCCACTGATCTGTGACCTTCCTGCATTCAGCATCATTGCATGTGTTTCGTGAGTCTGAATAGGAATTTATAGATTGTATCAGACATATGGGCTAATTTTGGACTTATAGATCTAACTGGGACTGGGCTGAGATGTTTTCTCAATATTCAATTGCTCTTATATATAAAGCTTTTCTTTTACACAAATGAATGTCTATGAATTTATTTCTCTATTCTATCCAGACTAATACAGATGAGCTTTGGATCTCCACTCCAACTCCCTTTTTCACGTTGATATAATTGTTTTCGATCTTTTGATACCTGATCCTATTAACACCTCATGATCACACAGGTTGGTATGCTTCTTCTATGTGAGCTTATTTGCTTCCCTTCTAGATGGCTGCTTGTTTAACTTCAAGCCTTTAATACCCCAGATGCTACACCTTTTGATAGCCAGGTACCATCTGCTTTCTGATTCACCACATTTGCTTACACACCAATTTTGTCTTCAGCAATCATGTCAGGAAGATGAGTATTAAAGGGTGCCAGGTTATTAGAACAAAGTGTTCTTATGTTAAGGGAAACCTTGAGTAGAGACCTAAAGTCTATCTGCTATCTTAATACTTAACATCTAAATATATGTACTTCCTCAGTCCCTTTCATTATAAACTAATATATTTACATATATACGTATCTATTGCTATCCCTCTATAAATAGCTTTTGCCTCCAACTTCTTTCCTCTATTTCATTTCACCTTCTTCTGATTCCACTATCATGCTCACCCTCCATTCAACTCTCAGTAATTTCTCTTGGATACATTGCACTTGACAAAACCCAACTGGGCATTATACACTCTCCTTACCATCAATTTTAGATCTCTTGTTGTTTTCTTGCCCCTGAGTTTGTTGGATCTCCAATACCCTTCCTGTCTCTTCCTCTCCCATGTTCCATTGAGACCACTGGTCATGTTTTCTCCTTGGGATTGTTCAGTCTTGTTTATCTTACATAGATAGACATGGGGAGAAAGAAAAACAAAAAGAGAAAAAGCAATAAATAGTTCGAAGTCTGTCTGCTGACCTTTATGTATGCTTTCAGATCAACTTAACCAAATGCCTTGAGAGAATAAGTCACTGGGCCTAGGCTCATACCATGATTTCTTTGGACACCAAGGTCAATCGAAATAGCATAGTTCACAAAGAAAATGTTCTACATCCTACTTTGGTGAATAACTAGGATCTTACAAGCTCCTGGCCAGGTCTCTATAGAGCTATTATTGGTTTCTTCCCATCCAGAGAAAAGAAGACTGATGGAATTCAAAAGATTCATGTAAACAATTAGTCAACTGGACTAAAAGACCATGAAAATATCCATCTCCATGACCCTGAGACCAGAAAAGCTAGTGCTTGATTACCGCAATCTACTACTCTGAAAATGATCAAATTAGAAGATCCTGGATAGAGTGAGAGAAGAAATGTGGAACAGACCTCAAAATCATTATTGGTTGGACAGAGACAGGTGGAACCCCCAAATCACACTTCAAGTCTAAAATTGAACTCAACCCTCAGTATAATTATCAGCAATCAATATTAAAAGGATAGCATTTACCTGAGGACAAAACTCAGAGGGTTAGAAAATGAGAAGACATGGAAACAGGAAACACAGGGAGCTGTCAGAACAGATAGCCATGCATGAGTTGAAACAAAATGTGTATGAACTGTTGAATATAAAATTGATGGTCTGCACTGTAAAGTTTCACCTAAATCACAATAAATTTTTGTTCTTCTTTTATTGTGAACCCAGTTACATGATGTTTTCTAAAGACAACAATAATATGAGGGTCTGAAAAGGTGGAAAATAATGGGGAGGGAAGAAAGAAATATGCCAAACAATTATCAACTAAAAAAAGAAAAGAAACTATAGGGACTCCAAAACAAGAAAAATTAAAACTATAATACAAAGAGATTAAAGATGGTTACTGTAAGATGATAAAAATGTTCAATTAACACAAAAATTTAACAATTTTAAACTTTATAGTTAATTTAGAAAGCTTTATGTATTTGAAGCAAAAATAGACAGAGCTACAAAATATACTGGCAAGTCTATTAACAAGAAAATCCTCAAGTATCTGAAGGAAAATCTGACAGAACTACACAATAACTGGCAGGTATGCTATTATCATGAGAATTTGAATCCTGGATTTAACCTACAAATAGGTTCTAAAGGAAAAAACAAAGTGTCACTTTGTCTAAATTTTAAACAAAACTATTGTCTATATTTTAAGTAACTGGAAAATGGCAGAGGCAAACTTTTAGATGTAATAATAAATATTACACATTTATGATAAATACCTAAAATCTAATTTCTAAATACCAATAGCATAAATCTAAAAAATTATAGACATGCCCTTTAAATCACAATAAAATAGTATACCTAAGAATAAATCTAATAAGAAATATCTATTTCCTGGGCTGAGCCCTGGTGGCATAAGTGGTTGAGTGCGGGACAGAGGCCCACGGGCTTGGCAGTTCAAACCCAGCGGCGGCACTCAGGAGTGGCACTGGGTAGCGCCCATGATCACCAACGGCAGTGATGCCCCCCACCCCCACCCCCAAAAAATATCTATTTCCTACAGATATATAGAAAATTACATAATTTTACTGAAAAACATTTAAGGTGATCAAAGTGAATGGAGACATCACATTTAAGGATATGATAACTCAATATAATGAAGATGTCACTCCTCTATGAAAGTATTTACTGATTCACCGCAATTTCAGTCAAGCTCTACCAAGATCTTTGTGAAGAATATAAGAAGCCTTAAAAGTAAAGATTGTATGAAAACACTTAAAACTAAGGATGGCAAGAACAACTAAAAGGAGGAGGACGAGAAAGAGGAAGAGTGAACTCAGAAGAGGGGAGCCCTGAGTACTTCCCTCATATACACAAAAACATTTTGAAGACTGGGTAACTAACACAGAGTGGTAATGGTACTCTGATAGAAAAGTTGATTGATTGGCTGAACCCTGGTGGCTCAGTGGTTGTGTGCGTGACTGCAACCCACAGAGTTGACAGTTCAAATCCAGCAGCAGCTCTCCAGGAGCAAGGTTGAGCTTTCTACTCTCACCAGGGCAGTGATACCACACACAAAAAAGAAAGAAAGGTTAATTGATATAACAGTATAACTAATGCTTTAGTTCATAATTTTAACGGATACTAAATAGGTGTTTGTTTGTGTTCAAATATTTTATTTTGGATGTGAGCCTAAAATATTTTACGTCTTAAAGTTTAGTATCAAATATTTTATGCTTTGAACAGCAGCAGCATTTACTGGAAGGAAATAAAATTCAGAAAGGTAAAGTAACAAATTTGTAGTAATAGTACCCACCCACTGTCATTGCGTCTCTTCTGACATATAGCAACTCTGTAGGGAAAAGCAGGACTGCTTTCTTGAGTTCACAAGGTAGGAAATCTTTATAGGGGAGAAAGCTCTCAATGTTCTTCCCCAGAGGGGCTGGTGGGTTTGAAATGCCAACTTTGCAATTAATAGCCCAATGAGCAGCCGCCACACCGCCAGGACTCCTTGCACTAATAGGAAAATTTATAAAATCTTTCATAACAAGATCAAATGGTTGAGACAAATTAAGTAAACATATAAGCAATTCAAATAACTAATTAAATTTGATTAATTGATTTACATAGCAACACAGCATTAGGTATTAAACAATGAATGTGTATTATAATTAAAACAGAATTGGAAATTTTACATATTCTAACATATCAACTGGGGTCCAATCAAGAGGCAGAAATGGAAATTACATTGGCACAACAAGAAAAGATTGATAAAATTTAAAAATCAGAGCTTATACAGACCACACTCTTTAATTATTGTTCAGTAACACTACATATTACAAATCAAGGACATATTTCCACTTATCTAGAAAGGAAACATTAACTCATCAGTATAATTGTTTTCTGTTGGGCCTGTAACAAAGAATGTATTGAACATATCTCAAGCTAAAAGAACTGGAGAAAAAATTCAAGCTGAAACATCGAGGTAAAATATTGAAGGATGAAAAAGCATTCAAAGGAAATAGTAGAAATACAGAGTCACTGTAGAAAAATAACTGCCATTTTGAGATATAGAGTCTAATCAAGAATCAATGAAGTGTATTCTGCATTGAAGGCATTATCAAAAAGCAAGTCTCCAAGAATTGATGGGATACCAATGAAATGCTTCCACAAGCTGATGAAGTACTGAAAGCACTCACTCATCTATGTCTAGATATTTGAAAGACTTGCCTAACTGACCAGAAGAAACCCACATTGTCCCCATTGCCAAGAAAGGTAATCCAACAGAATGCAGAAATTATGAAACAATATCATTAATATCACATGCAGGTAAAATTTTGCTGAATATCAGTCAACAATGGTTGCAGTGGGGCATCAACAGAGAGCTGGCAGAAATTCAAGAAAGTTGAGAAAAAAGCACAAAAGATATAATTTCTAATCTCAAATATGACTTGGTCGAAAGCAAAAAATACCATGAAGATTGTTACTTACATTTTATTAGTTGTGCAAAGGCATTAGACTATATATCTGTTAGTCCAGGTAGACTAGAGGAACAAATTCAAGGACATACATATCGATATAAGGAAAGGGTTTATATACACAAGGAATGGGACATGGAGAAAGCATCCCAACCCAGTCCAGTTCAAAGTCATAAGTCCGAAATTAACCCATCTGCCTGATATCAGTGTATAAAGTCTTCTTCCGACTCATGAAGTCACAGGTTAGTGGGCACAGAATCCCGGTGCTGGCAGGGCACCTCACCTCCAGGACTCAGGGTCCATCAATAGCAGATGCAACTCATCATTGGCAGAGATCTCCATCTGGCTGCCCCAGTTTCAGAGGTTTGGCTCCATCAGGGCAAAGCTGTGTGGTCTCTCCGCTGGCTCCTCCAGCTTCTCGAATGCTGCCACCTTGTTTTGTCCATGATTAATCATCTCTCAAACTAACTCCCAACAACTGGGGAAGATAGCTTCTCATCTTCATGAGGGAAATATCGCGAGATTTCCCAGGAATCTCAGGTGAAAGCCATGCCCACATAGAGGCCTCAATGGCTATCTCCAGATTAACAGGCTAGACTCTACCCTTACATTTCAATCATAAAATTAACATAAGTACATGACTGCCACAACATCATAACAAAATATGGATAGCATTGAAAGTAATGGGAATTCCAGAACACTTTGTGCTCATTCAAAATCTATGCATAAATCAAGAGGCAGTCATTCAGACAGAACAAGGGACTTGGTTTAAAGTCATGAAAGATATACATCGGGGTTTTATATCCTTTCATTCTAGTAAGAACACAGCATTGGGATTGAAGGAAGTTGTATTAACAACCTTCCATATGTAGGTGACATCACCTTGCTTTTGGAAAGTGAAGAGGATTTGAAGCACTTATTGTTGACGGTCAAGAACTGAAACCTTGTCTATGGCTTACAACTCAGCGTAGAGACAACCAGAATCCTCACAACAGAACTAATCAATGACATCTTGATAAATAGTGAAAGATTGAAGTTGCCAAAGCATTTATCGGACTTGGATCCACAAACAATCTTCATGAGAGCAGCTGTCAAGTAACCAAAGGCTATATTACATGAAGTGACTCTGCTACCCAAGTCCCATGCAGAGGGATGAAGAGCAAGGATGCCAATTTGAGGACTAAGGTACACTCAGCCCAAGTCACAGTGTTTTCAAAGGTCTCACGTGCATGTGAAAGTTGGACATTGAAAAACAATGACCAAAGAAGAATCGAGACATTTGAATTATGATGCTGGTGAAGAATAATGAAAATACCATGGACTTCAGGGGAACAAATAAGTATATCTTGGAAGAAGTACAGCCAGAATGCTCCTTAAAAGCAAGGGTGAGGGCTGAGCCCCGGTGGCGTAGTGGTTGTGCACGGGACTGCAGCCCACTGGGACAGAGGTTCAATTCCAGCAGTGGGGCTGGGCCTCCTACTCCCACCACCGGAGAGCAGTGATGCTCCCCCCCCAAAAAAAAAAAAACAATGGTGAGAAGACTTAATCTCATAAACTTTGGATATGTTATCAGGAGAAAGCCTTCATGAAATAGAATATGATACTTGGCAAAAGAAAGGAGCAGCAAAAAAAAATGGAAAGATTCTCAAGGAGATGAATTCACACACTGACTGCAACAATGGACTAAAACATAGCAACAATTGTGAAGATGACAACTGAACTAGGCCACATTTGTTTCAGTTGTACGTAGGGGTCACTATAGCTCAGAACTGCCTCATGGCACCTAACAATCGCCATACAAACATATCACACTGAAAGGTTTAAAACAACACAAGTTTGTTATTTCACATTTCTGTGGGTCAGAAAATCAACACCAGACTCATTGAACTAAACGTGATGGGTGGCAAACTGCATTCTGTTCTGGAGTCTCTGGAGAAGAATCTGTCTCCTGTGTCTTCAGATTGCTGGCAGAAGTCAGTTTCTTGTGATTGTAGATATGAGGGCCAGACCCAGAACCAGCAACTACTGAAAGAGTGAGTTGAATTTGAGTGGAAAACAGGGAGTGGAAAACAGGGAGAAACCCTAGAAACCACCACATTCATTTGTTTATGCTCAAGGACTGCTCACATTTCTCTAACCCCCTTTCACGTTTCTAAGAGTTTGAATCAGCACTACACCCGAACATTGAGGATAACCTTCCACTTAAAATGCTCAATCTTCACCACATTTGTAAAGTTTCTTTGGTACAGATCTGGGACTATAACAATATATTTGGGGAGGTCATTATACTGCCTACCACAGATTGAAAAAAAAAACCCTAAATTTTGACAACTATTTATTCTTGGAGAAAGCCCTTGGTGTCAAAATTGGTTTCCATTTCAGCTACTAACTTAATCTGTAACCTACCTAAACTGCCTAGAAAAACTCTATACAGAAGTTCTACAGTTCTATAGTAGGCAACACATGGGGTTGTCCTACATTGGAATTTACCTGACAGAAGCAGGTTTGGATTTTTGTATTTGGGGAGGGTCTTTGGGCTGCTAAGTCTCTTAGTGGGCTATGTCTGAAATCTGAAACCACTAGCCACTCCTTTGGAACATGATTCTTTCTTTTCTGCTCTCAAAAAGATGTACAACTTCAGAAACTCAAAGGAACAGTTACACTCTGTCTTTTTTTGGGGGGGGGGGGCATCACTGCCCTCTGGTGGTCGTGGGAGCTACCCAGCCTTGCTCCTGGAGAGCCACCATTAGATTTGAACCGCCAAGCCTGCGAGCTGCAGTCCTGCACTCAACTACTATGCCACCAGGGCTCAGCCCTTACTCTGTCTTATAGGGAGCTATGAGTCAGAATTGTTTTTCTGAAGACACTCCCTTGAAAAATGTCTTGCACATATGCACAAAGATACAGGACATCTTTGTAGCTTTGCTTGCAGAAGGAAACTCTTTAAGGGGAACAAAGTTTCCACCTTTACAATATTGGCTAAATAAATGAAAATACACCCAATAAAACTTAATGCAATACACCATTCAAGAGGATGAGGCAGAACAGCATGTACTGCCTGGGGAACAAAACAGAAATATATTAAGAATTGAAAATCAATTCAAATGTGTGATGAAACAAGTTTTTTAAAAACACATATATAAGCGGTCTCTGAAATTTAAAAATCCTCTCTTAAAACTTGCATTAAAGAAGAAAGTACAATTAAGAAATAACTATAAAACCTCTCTGATGAATAAGAAGCATTTAGCACAAAATTATAAGCCAAAGCATGGATTAACTGAGAAAAAAATAACTAGAAACAAATGCACAAAGTATTTAATAAAAGAAGCCAAATCTTTATTTTTAATCATTTTATTGGGGCTATTACAGCTCTTATAACAATCCATACACCCATTGCATCAAACACATTTGTACATATGCTGCATCTTCCTTTTCAAAACATTTCCTTTCTACTTGAGCTCTGGGTAGCAATTGCTCATTTTCTGCCTCCCTACCTTACCCTCCCACCCTCATGAATCCTTGATAAATTATAAATTATTATTTTCATATCTTACCCCATCCCTGACTCCCTTCACCCATGTTTCTGTTGTTCATCACCCTGGTGGGTAGGGTAATACATTGATCTTTGTGATCAGTTTCCTCTCTCTCCCCTCCACATTCCCCTCACCCTCATGGTATTGCTACCTTCATTATCGTTCCTGAAGAGTTTTTCTGTCCTGGGTTCCATATGTCCAGAGTTCTTATCTGTGCCAGTGGACATATTCTGGGCTAGCCAGCTTTGTAAGGTAGAATGAAGTCATGATAGTATGGGGTGGGGGAAGCATTAAAGAACTAGAGGAACATTGTGTGTTTCCTTGGTGCTTTACTGCACCCTGACTGGTTTGTTCCTTTCTTGTGAGGGGATGTCCAATTATCTATAGATGGGCTTTGGGCCTCCACTCCCACACCCCTCATTTGATAGGCCAAATCTTAATACCAAAACCACCTTATAGTAAGCTACAGGTATTCATAAAGAATCTTTTAAAAAACTCAGTGCCATAGAGTATATTCTTCTTCATGGGGACTCTGTAGCACAACCTAGAACTGCCTCAGGGGACTTCAAGGCTGTAGATCTTTGTGGGAGCAGAAAGTCCCTTCTTTCTCCACAGGAGTGGCAAGTAAGTACCAGGCCAACTTATTCCCTTACAGAACAGAGTCACATTTCTCCCTATGGTTTCTTAGAATGTAAGCCTTTACAAAACCAGACAACTTCATTTTCCCCCATGAAAAGGCTGGTGGCTTTGACTCTCCTCTCCTGCTGTTAGCAGCCCTTTGCCTAATCCACTGTGATACCAAGTATCCTCTTTGAAAAGACAGGGGGAAGTTAATGAAATAAAAACAAAATAAAAGGTTTTCAATACTCTTTCTTTAGAAATAGAACATGGGCAAACTTTTTTAAAAATGCCAATAAATTAAAAAAGGAACATAGGAAGAAAAAGTTTTAAAGCTAAGCACATTAACTTGGAGAATGATTTAATAGCTTGAAAAGAAAATATATGCCGTGGATAATTAGAGAGACATTCTTTAAAAAACACTAAAAGTACATAATTTGAAATTAAAAGACTTGGAAAATGAACTGAACAACATATTGAAAGCAAACATTATAATCTACCCTCCCATTAAAATACAGAAAGCCCAGTTTTTTGGGGTTTTTTGTTTGTTTTTTTTGGGGGGTGGGGGGCATCACTGCTCTCCGGTGGTGGGAGTAGGAGGCCCAGCCCCACTGCTGGAATTGAACCTCCATCTCAGTGGGCTGCAGTCCCGTGCACAACCACTGCACCACCGGGGCTCAGCCCCAGAAAGCCCAGTTTTACTAGCCAATTCTACTAACTTTGGAAAAAACAGATAATGTTTACGTTGTGTAAACTTATTTAAAGCATGGGAAAATAAACAGAAATGCTACCAAACATTTTATCAAAATCTTTATTATTTCCAAAGAAACTGTCCTTCTTTTTCATTAATACAGATATTTACCATGAAAAATGAAATTCTGGCAAATCAATACTGGCAATGTATCATCTTAGGGTTTATCACAATAAGAAAAAGTTAGACATAAAATTACCTATTAATATAATCCAAGTGATTTGAAATGAACTAGTTATTAATATAATCTAATCTCCTCTTTTAAAAGATTATATGCAGTTAGATAAATCTTCCAGCTGAAGTTTGAACTAAGATGTAAAGAAAGAGAAATGTTATATGATGGTTCTCTACTCTATGTGTACATATTAATTTAGTCAACAATTATTTTTAGATATCTATTTTGTGCCAAGTAATCTTTCAGATGCACTTTTGAATTTAAAATTAGTGTTAGTGGTATTCACCAACCAACTTGTGAAAGCAATTTCAATCTCTTCAGCTCAATTCATATAAAAATTAAATTTATGACAGTATATATTTTGTTGGCAAATGGAATAGCTTAGCATTTGATCTCAATATCTTAGAAGAAGAAACTCTTTATAAGTAATGGTGTTCCTATCAGGGTTGGCCAGCGCAGTCAGATCTCTGAGATCTGTCAGGTTCTAACTGCAGTAAATAGACCTGGAGTACTTTCATGGAGAGAGTGTGCCCGTTTTTAATCATCTCTTTAATCACCTCCCAACACCTGCCAGCTTTTCTCTTTCTGAGAGTGCTGCCACTTTTAGAATGACCCCCAAGAGACAAGGGCAATATACCAAAAGCATGGTGCAGTGCTTTCCAATTGAGTCACTCCTGGCTTTCAATTTAATGATGCCCCAGTCCGGTTCGACTGGTATCAGATGGGTGAATCCCCCTCACCCACTGTTCAATAGCAACACCACAGGGCCACCAGAGTCCTGAAGGGTTTTTGAGCAGTCCCTGAATTCAAAATAATATAAAAGAGAAGCATCGGAAGAGGTGGTACAGACTTCAAAAAGACAAAAATGGTTGGAAGTAGGTGGACACTAACATGTATGTGAACAAAGAAAGACAATTCACAGGAACTACATAAGGTTCTTCAACAAATCAGATGCCCTTATTTAAAACAGCAGTTCTGACAGCAAAGCTCAGATAAAGGATAAAGTATTGGAGACAGTTTACAAATCATATAGATTCAAAGAGTGCCCCTACTGGGGCATGGCTTAGAATAAATCCTGCCTGCGTACCCTGAAATTCTGAGTTTAAATAATCAATTGCAATTGATTTTTCACTTTTGTTCTGCCAACATTTGGTTATTTCCTGGGTCATGTAGACTTGCCATTTGAGCCAAAGTCAATAAAGAATTTATTCATTCATTAGCGTCTGTAGAAATAGAATGTAATGCTGGAAAATTACACTTAGGATCTTTTAAAGTAAATATCAAGCCTTTTATGTGGAATTTGAATGTCTATAACAAATCTGTATTACAGATGACCTTAAGATAAACTTAGAACTTGGAAAGGACTATTTCTATTGACTTGAATTACATCAGTGAAGGAGTAAAGCAACTTTAAGAGAATCCAACAATTTACTTATTTTTTGCCCTTATAGCAAGATTGTATTACCTCACTTACATCATCAAGTATTATAGTATTTTCTCAATAAATTCTTGGAAACAGCAGGTGCAAGTGCAATATTGTGGTCTCATCACAAACAGCCACATCTATTGTTCTGATAAGCAGTTGATAAACTTACATCATCAAGTATTATAGTATTTTCTCAATAAATTCTTGGAAACAGCAGGTGCAAGTGCAATATTGTGGTCTCATCACAAACAGCCACATCTATTGTTCTGATAAGCAGTTGATAAGTATACCAAAGCCAAACCCATTGCCATGGAGTTGATGCAGACTGGTGGTGACCCCAGTGTGTGAAGCAGAACTGCCCCCTGTGGTTTGCAAGGTGCTAGCCTCTCAGAAGCAGATCACTAGCAACTTTTCACTGAGCAATTTTGATCTCTCAGCCAAATAACCAGTCACTCAACCAGTGACACTTGGAAGTATGTAAAATTTCTCATTTCTGTATCATGACTAAAACACCATAATTCCTAAACCCTCTAATCATTGCTACTCATGTTCATGAAAACACCTCAGTGACATAGAAAAGTTTAGGCCATCCATTTCTTTTTTTTTCTTTTTTTTCTTTTTTTTTTTTGGCATCACTGCCCTGGTGGGAGAAGGAAGCCCAGCCTTGCTCCTGGAAATTTGCTGCTGGATTTGAACTGCCAACCCTGTGGACCGCAGTCCCACATACAACCACCGCGCCACCGGGGCTCAGCCCATCCATTTCTTATGTGTGACTTTTGCTCTACTTGTCCTTTGTTACAATATTTATGCAAAACATCAAAATGCCTTGCAGTGTTTTTCAACAAGTAGAAGAGTGATATCAATCATTAGATTTTAAATGGTAAAATATAGAGAGAGATGAAGATATATGATCACTTAATACACATAAAATTCTATTCAACTATATCATTAAGCAATAATTTTCTAAGACATTATAAGATTTCACTTCAGAATCCTTTGTTGATTTTTACCTGAAATCTTAAGGGTAATGCCTGTCAAACAATCTGGACCAAAACCTTCTTTTTCTGATTCACTATGTGATTCTGCTAAATTTATGACTGTGGAAACTTCCCGTGTGTTCTATACCTATCCTCATATTTTATAGCTTTCTTGTAGTGATTTTATATGCACAGATATTTTCTCATCAATTTTTCTACTCTATCTTCACATCAGGCATTTCCTGTTTTAGTCAGGAGCCGATGTATTATAGTAATTACATAATCTGGTGTCACTTTGAGAGTGAAGGGATGGAGTCTAGTCTGTCAATCAGGTGACAGCCAATGAGGCCTCTGTGTGGGCATGGCCTTCCCTGAGAGTTCTGGGAACACCTATATGTCTTCCTTGGAGGCAGGAGGCACTCTCTCAGCTCACTCCCTGGGAGACACTCTATGGACAAGAGACATGGAACTTCTTTAGTGCCTTGAGCTGGAGAATTATGTGGAGACCCCTGACAGTGTGAAGATGCTTACACCACCACTGGATTCTTAAGACTTCCTACCCACTAGCCTGTGGTCTTCCTGCATTTTGAGTCATTGCATGTGTTTCGTGAGTCTGAGGAGGACTTTATAGATTGGTATCAGACATATGGGCTAATATCAGACTTGATGTAGACTGGGCTGGGATGTTTTCTTAATGTTTAACTGCTTTCGTTATAAAGTTCTTTAGTATACATATATGAGTGTCTATGAATTTGTTCCTCTAATCTATCTGAACTAACACATATATACAAAATAATTAAACAAAAACAAGAAAAAACTTCACTGTAAAGCCAGGATTAGAATTCAATACTTTCTCCATTAGATCAGAATCTCCATTTGTCTATTTTGCATTTAACTTTAAGGATAATTACCCCTATAAACTCATTAGTTTCACAAAAAGTGAAATTTCAGCAATTCAATCTCAATCTGGGACCATGCAAACGATGCCTTTACTTTTATTTTATAAGTGTATAAATATTAAATCATATATTTAACAAAGAATAATACCACAAGCATAAATCCCTTATTCTAACTAAACATATATATCATTATTAATATAACTGATATAAATTTGAACTGTTCCCAAACAATTCATATGTCTTAAATTTCCATCATAATTTATTTTTTCAAGAATTTTTAACTTGAAGAATATTGAAAGCACTGAAGAAGGTAAGATTAGACAAATCTGTGTCTTTGGTCTCTTTTCATTATAAATCATGAGGAACTATCAAGTAATGGTTCAAATTTGACCCCATCATCCAAAGCAAATAATTTAAAACAAGTCTTTAAATTTTTATGGGCTTTTTGTTTATCACAGCAAGTACCATTTCTATATTAAGACTGACATTTTGAATCATGAGATATTTTTACCAAATAAAAAATTAAATGATTGACTATCTCAACATTTTCAATTTACAAATACAAAATGCAGATTTCAAAGATAGCTTCAACAGTGTTTTTTGTGACTCTAAATGCTATTTTCTTTCTGCTTTTTCAAAACAGGCAAAAAAATTAAGTGAGGGTTTGTGTGGCATACAAGTGAACACAATTAAGGAAACCCTCATTGTTGTCTTCTGAATAGACTTGTCACATTACTATTCACAGCTTTGTCTAGTGACAGTGGAATATCAAAAAGATACTGAATAATATAGCAAAAATCTATTGTGCCACTGAGATCTAATCTTTGTCTGAATGTAATTGCCTTATTAAAAGATTTGCAAGCTTACTCTTTCTGTGATGCTAAAATAAGCCAAGTAAAAACTATGCTGTAAATCGACAACCATAGCCCCTGTGATATGACAACAACATATAAGTCACACTGGAAATTAAAGCCCAATCCATGGGACCAAAGCATGGCATGGGTGCTCCTGCTCCTACAATTGTCCCTGGTGGTACGAAATGCGTTTCCTATAAATTCAGCCGAAAGTGCCCAAGAAATTGCTTTATGGAAATACAAATATCTCATTTAGGTTGTCATTTATGCCATGTGGCAACATCTTCTTCTTAGTATCTGTTATCACCAATAGGTTCGGGATAAGTTCCTTTGTGGTTTTCCTCATCCTTTCCTCCCAAAACACCTTGTTCTAAGTCTTCCAGGGGCAGATAGCATCACCACTGAGGGGAAGTAGAAAATTAATTGCACATATAGATGCCAATTCCCATTACAGGTGGTCAGTTTAATAAATCCTGTAGGTAGAGGCATCTTTTTCTTACTTTGGGAGCCCTTCAGCCTGTTCATTTTTTATATGCTGAGATGCTTTACAGTTAAGATTTTGAGAAAAGTTTTTTTTCCCAATTACTTCCCTATGTCACAGCATCTGACACAAAGTCGTCTTGTTTTCAATTGCCTCACATGTGTGCTAAAGTTAGGCAAGGAACAAGGAAGACTGAAGAAGAATAGATACCCTCAAACTATGTTGTTGGAGAAGAAAATTGAAAGTACCACGGACTGCCAAAAGAACAAACAGATTTGTCTGGGAAGAAGTACAGTCAGAATGCTCTTTCAAGGTCAGGGTGGCAAGACTTCAACTCATGGGCTTTTGACATGTAGTCAGGAGAGACCAGAGCCTGGAAAAGGACAGCGGGCTTGGTTAAGGGGAGGAGAAGCTAAAAAAGAGAATGGAGCTGGACAACATGAATGGAGACAGTGGCTGCAGCAATGGCTGCAACATAAGAACACTTGTGAGTGTGGCGAAGGGCCTGACGAAGCTTCACTCTCTGTTGTACATGGGGCCACTATGAGTTGGGGCTGACTCAATGGCATCCAACAACAACAACAACAACACCATTATACAATTCTGGCAAAGCCATGCACCTATTCTTTTTCTCCGCCTCCCCTGTATTGACTGGAAAATGTGAAAGAAAGGGAACATCTCACTTCATTGAACTGGCTTAATCAAGTCAAGTATTCTACATTTGAGCATGTACATTTTAAGATGACCAGTCCTGAGCGTGGTACTGTAGCTATTAGTAATGATGACAAGATAACAAATACACGTTTCTCATGAAAGCTGGGTACTATGTTCTTTATACACAGCCTCTCACAGTTCCATATCTAAGGCTAAATACACTCAGCATTTGTTTCTCTAGTGATGTATAGACATCTAGACTCAAGTATGCATTGCTTATGAATATGAGCATGTGTATTGTTAGACATGATGTCAATGTTCTTCCTTGAATCAAGACTTGACTATTTATGGGAACATCCTCGAGTATTCAAAGGGTTTGATTGGAAAGCTTTAATCTTTGAGACAATGGGTAGTTTCTAAAATTCCCTTCCTTTTCAAACATTCTACAATTGCCCAAATGAATCTGACATTCTAAATTGTTGCAATGGGGTGGAGGGATCACAAATGTTCTGTTTCCTGCTATAAAAATGTAATTCAACATTCTGGGGGTCACATGGTGGAGAAGCAATAGACTGAACCCCAAAATGGACCAAATCAAGAAAGGAGCACTCCTGGATGGACAGCCAGGAGAAGAGAACAACAGGTCTGACAGTTCTTGGGGGGCTGGGGGTGGGGCGGGGGAAAAGGGCAATGGACAGGCTCATGGATGGGGGGGACATCAAGTGGTCCGGAATTGGTGGCAAGGAAGGTGTGGGAGGTCTGGTAGGACTTAAGCAAGGGTAATATAGCTGAGAAGAAGTACTGAAACTCAAGTGAAGACTGAGCTTGATAGTGGGACAAGAAGAAGATAGGAGGAAAGAACTAGAAGGCAAAGGGCATTTGCAGAGGTTTAAACACAGGCATGTACATATGTAAATATAATTATTTACAATAAGGAGGGAATAAATCTAAGTACATATATTTATAGGTTCAGTACCAAGGTAGCAATGTCTGAGGTCTTAAACGCCTGAAGATAAGCAAACAGCCATCTAGCTGAGAAGTGGGAGTCCACACCGAAGAAGCGCACCAACCAGTGTAGCCATGAGGTGTTGAAAGGATTAGGTTGCACGCATCAAACAGAAAAAAAAACATATCACTGTGTGCTCACCTTCCTGAAGCGATCACTGAGGACAGGTGGAGGCATGAGCAAGAGCGGTGAAGAAAGCTGATGGTGCCCAGCTATCAAAAGACATAACGTCTGGAGTCTTGACGGCTTGAGGGTAAATAAGCAGCCATCTAGCTCAGGAGTAACAAAGTCCACCATTGAAGAAGCACACCAGCCTGAGGTGATGAAAAAATCAGATATCAAGTATCAAAGAGCAAAAATCATATCGACATGTACCCACCCTCCCAATATGATCACCGAAGACAAATGGGTGCAGAGGCAAACAGAGTGGAGGAAGTTAATGTTTCCCAGCTGCCAAATGGTAAAGCGTCTGGGGTCTCAAGGCTTGAAGATAGACAAGTGGTTGTTTAGCACAGAAGCAGTAAAGCCAACATGGAAGAAGCACACCAGCCTATGTGATCACGAGGGGTCAAGGGGAGAAGATATCAAGCATCAAAGAACAGGAAGCACATCACTACAAATGAGAGGGAGAACAGGGTGGGGACCCAAGGTCCATTCGTAGGCAATTGAACACCCCCTTGCAGAAGGGTCGCAGGGAAGAGAAGGGTCAGTCAGGCTGCAGTGAAACAGCGATGAAACAAGCAACTTTCCTCTAGTTCTTGAAGACTTCCTCCCCCCAACTATCATGATCCCAATTCTACTTTACAAATCCAGATGGGCTGGAAAAGGTACACTGGTACATATGGAAACTGGAAATTTGGGGAACCTGAGACCAGAAGTGAGAGTGGAGTTACCAGATGAGTGGAGGGAAGGTGGAGGAGAGAGGGGGAGCCAATTACAAAGATCTACACATAACCTCCTATCTGGAGGATGGACATTGGAGGAATGGGCAAGGGGAGACATCGGGCAATGTACAATATGACAAAAGAATAATTTATAAAGTATTGAGGGGTGGTGGGGCAGAAGGGAGCAGGGAGGGAGAGGGATGAGAAGCTAATATCAAAGGCTCAAGTTGAAAATCAGGAATTTGGAGGATGATGACAACAGGCATGCAAAGGTGCTTGGAATAGTATATGTGTGTAGTATGTATGCATATATTATGATAAGTATTGTTTGAGCCCCCAATAAAATGATTTTTAAAACTTAAATCATTCATTAATATAAGAAAAGGTATATTTTTTCTCTTAAATAAGAAATTCTTCTTTTAAAAATATTTTTATTGGGGTTCTTACATCTCTTATGACAATCTATACATTCCTCCAATGTGTCCAGCATATTTGCACATATGTGGTCATTATCATTTTCAAAGCATTCTCTTCCCACTTAAGACCCTGATATCTATTCCCCACTTCTTCCCTCTCCCTCACCCACCATGCCTCACAAACCCTTGATAAGTTATAGATTATTTTTTCCATATCTTACATCATCCTCCATCACCCCTCACCCATCTTTCCATTATTCGTCCCCCTGGGAGGGGATTCTAGTTTGATGCTTGTAATCAATTCCCACTTTCTCCCCCCATCTTCCCTTAATCCTCCTGGTATCTCTACTCTCCAAGTTGGCCCTGAGGCGTTTATCTGTCCTGGATTCTCTGTGTGGCAGTCTCTTATCTGTAGCAGTATGCATGCTCTGGTCTAATCTGATTTGTAAGGTAGAATTGAGGTCGTGATAGTGGGGGGAAGGAAGCACCAAAGAGCTAGAGGAAAGTTGTGTGTTTCTTCAGTGGTAACCTGCACCCTGACTGGCTCATCTCTTTTCTGTGAGCCCTCTATTAGGGCATGTACAATTGTCTCCAGATGGACATTGGATGCCTGATGTCTTAGATGATACCTGATACCTGATCCCACAGACTCCTCATGACCACACAGGTTGTGTGATTATATCTTTTTACTATGTATTTTACTATCTTTGAATGGAGGAAAAGGCATTATGTCACTAAAATCTAAATATAAAAAATAGGTACCCCCAACCATCATGATCCCAACTCTACCTTGCACATCCGGATGGACTGGAGAAGGTACACTAGTGGAGAGGGGGGCTGGAGATATGGGGAAATCAGGATGGGTGAGCCCCCTCGGGCCGGTGGAGAGAAGGTGGGGTAGAGAGAGGCAACCAACTGCCAGGATCTACATATGACCTGTCTGGAGGACGGGCATGGGGTAGTGGGTTGAGGGAGGTGTCGGGCAGGGTAAGATATGACAGAATAATAATAATTTATAATGTATTGAGGGTTGATGGGGGAGGGAGAGCAGGGGAACAGGGGAGGGGTTGGAGGAACCGACACCAGGGGCTGGGGGAAAGGGCGGATGTTTGGAGAATGATGACGGCAGCGGACGTGGGAGGGTGCTTGCCACAGTATGTTTATTTATGTATTGGAAAAATGATGTACGAGCCCCCAATAAAATGATCTTTAATTTTAAAAGTAGGTATCTCCTCACAGAAGGGTCACAAGGAAGGGACGAGCCAACCAGGGTTCAGTCTAGCACCAAGAAAACATACAGCATTCCTCTATTTCTTTAAAGCACCCCACCCCAGCCCCTCCACTATTATGACCCCAGTTCTACCTTACAAATCAGGCTGGACCAGAACATGTACACTAGTACAGGTAATAACTCTTGACACATAGAATCTAGGACAGATAAACCCTTCAGGAACAATAATGGGAGTAGTGACACCATGAGGGTGGGGGCAGGTGGGGGGAGAAAGAGGGAACCAATCAATCAATGTAAAATAACCACCACCACCATCCCAGAGTGACAAACAACAGAAACAAGGGTAAAGAGAGACGATGAATAGTGCAAGATATGAAAATAATAATTAATCACTTATCATGAGGGTGGAAGGGTGGGGGAGGGAGGAAAGTATGAGAAGTGGATATCAAGGGCTTAAGTGGAAAGAAAACGTTTTGAAAAGGTTGATGGCAACACATGTACAAATGTAGCTGTAAAAGGCCCCAATAAAATGATGTATTAAAATTAAAAATAATTTAAATGAATTAAATTTTGTCATAAACCTATAAATGTGTAATATTTTAGAGAATGAGATTTGACAAATTAAATATTATCATTAATTATTTACATTTCAACCTCTTCCAAATGATACCAAAACCCTCTCCTATTGAGTTCATTTCCTTATAACTTTGGTTCCCTTTAGTGGAAATGACTTTCTCATTATCAAATCTGAAACAAATTACTGTACTTTTGTATGGAGTAGTCATTTACTTTTCACCAGACAAGACTTTTTCTTGTTTCAAAATTATTTTAGTTATATACAAGCAGGAGTGTATATATTAAGTTTTTATTTTAAAACAATGACTTGAAGCAAAGATGGGTTCATTTAAAATAAAATCATTAAAAAGCATCCCAGACCACTGCATGATCATCCATTATGAATTCTCCATTAGCATCGGCTCATTCCACACTTTCTCTACCTTTGGCTTTTCTCCATTTTATCTTAAAAATTGAAGGCTGGTCTAAATTTTTTATCTTCTACACTGATGTCTTTAAAACATGCAGAAGATGCAAAATACCAAGTATTGATCTGTAATATTCATCTTAGAAACCATTTGCTTAGTCTGTTCCTGCTCCTTAGTTATAAAGAAATTAAAAGTATGTTATATATGTGGATTCAGCTTTAACAAATATTTTTTGAAATGGATGCTTTCACTCCTCTGATATAGTCACTGTGTTGCTATACAATAGATACAATGTATAATGTGGAGGTAAACAGCAACAGATATCCTTGCGGAAAAGCTCAATTCTCACATCCTATATTTATCTACCCAGAGTACAAACTTTTAAAATTAATATATTTCAAATGTAAATTACAAACTTGGAAATATAAAATGCTGTATTTTCTCCTGAAATTTCTGAAACATGATACTTTATACTATCTTTAAATTATATCAGAATGCATATTTATTTTGCTTTTTTCTATCAGAAACAAGTCTTTTAAATTATACAATACACATGCAAACTGTGAAAATCTACTATTTAACTTTACACTGACTATAGGCTTTAAATATATTATGACAGATTTCATAATGCCTGTTGATGTTTTAATAAAAAATCTAATAATTCTATGTCTTGAGAAATCAATTTGGATTAACTATGAACAGCACCAACAAATTTCTTAATTAACCTGCTGACTCTAGACAGTATTTTCAACTTTATGGTATCTTAAATTAAAAATATGTATAGGCTTCTATTAAAGTCATTTGTATATAACTTCTGTAATTCTTCATTTTATCATATTTTCTTATAAAATATATGGATGTGTATTACCAAATAATGCAAAATAGAGAAAAATGAATAGCACAAAACACGTTAACATTCCCAATGTTAAAAAAACATCTTTATTAGCCTTTTGGTAATTTTCTTTCCTTTCAGTCTTTATTCAATGGAGCTGGTTCCTGATGCTTACATTTAATAAAATATGATGTTTCTTATAGAAATATGAACTATGCATAAATGTAAATGACATATAATGATTACATAAGATAGTTATAGTGATAACATACAGTGACTATAAATCCGTATATGTCTGTCTGTACCACCTTAAGATCATGGTTATTATTTTATGGTCCTCTACCAGAAGACTCTAACACAGTGGTGGCAGTTACCTAATCTGGTTTCGATTTGAAGAGTAAGAGTGTAGGGGTGCAGTCTAGTCTGTTAGACTGGAGACAGCCCCTGAGACCTCTGTGTGGGCACGGCCTTCTCCTGAGAATGCTGGGAAATGTGGTCCTTCCTTCTTGGAGGTGGAGACACTGTCTCTCTCGGTTCACTTCCCTGGAGGCTTTTGACTGGCAACACTTGCTTAGAGGCTCTCTACCCAAGGCTGACCCCTGGGAGACATTGCAACTCAGGAGACACATGGCAGCATGCTGATTGACACTGAGCCCTGGAAACTGAAGGAGCCACAGGGAGCCCCCTGCCAGCACTGAGATGCTTCTATCGCCACTGGATACACAAGACTCTGGACCCACTGGCCTGTGATTGTCCTGGTGTCATTGGATGTGTTTCATGAGTCTGAAAAGAACTTAAAGATTGCAATCAGACATATGGGCTAATATCAGACTTATGACCTTGGACTGGACTGGGCTGAGATGTTTTCTTAATGTACAGTTGCTCTTGTACATAAAACTCTTTCTTATGCACACAAGTGATTATGAGTTTGTTTCTCTAGTCTACCCAGACTAACACAACTGTGGCTCTCAACCTTCCTAATGCCACGACTCTTTAATATAGTTCCTCATGCTGTGGTGACCTCCAACCATAAAATTATTTTTTTAATGTCTCTTTTTTGGGGGGCATCACTGCCCTCTGGCAAGAGTCGGAGGCCCAGCCTTACTCCGGGAGAGCTGCTGCTGCATTTGAACCACTAAGCCAGTGGGCTGCAGTCCTGCACTCAACCACTGCGCCACTGGGGCTCCAACCTCCATAAAATTATTTTCATTTCTACTTCATAACTGTAATGTTGCTACTGTTATGAATCATCATGTAGATATCTGATATGCAGGATGTAATTTCATTGTTACAAATTGAACATAATTAAAACATAGTGATTAGTCACGAAAACAGTAAGTAGTTATATATTGTAAAATATTTATTTCTAACTACAAATAAATGAAATTTTGTCAAGAAGCTTTGGGGTTGCATGGGTAACAGTCTTCATGCAGGGTACTCATATGTGTGTGCATCTGCATGTGGGCAAACCTGCCTAGAGATGAATAGAGGAGCAGTGTCTCGGTTCCTAAGACCATCAGAAAATATGTGTTTTCTGATGATCTTAGTTGACCCCTGTGAAAGGGTCACTTGACACCCCCCCCCCCAATGAGGCCACAACCTACAGGTTGAGAACCACTGCTCTAACATAATGTGCAAAACTATCTGGTTATTCAGAGGTATTTACCTTTTGACATTTTTAACTTTATACATAATGCTAGATTTGGCATTCTTTGTGGCTGCCTCATTTTATATTATTTCCTTAGGAGGGATTTCCAGAATAAAGATACTTTGTATTCCCTGCTGGAGTAAATTTTTCCACTAAAATGGAAAGGATATTGGCAAAGGGTTTTCAATATATTTTACCAAATATTTACTAGGGGCTGTCCCAACTTCCTCCCTACAACTTCGTGATATCTTCACTAATACTAAATGTTCTCTCTCTCTCTCTCTCTCTCTCTCTCTCTCTCTCTCTCTCTCTCTCTCTCTCTTTCGCAAGGAGGGTTAGTCCAGGCACATCTACTTTAATTGTATTTTTAGCTATGTCTATCCTTTTTTTGTTGTTTTTGAACAATGTACTTGCCGATATTAATTAAAGGTTGACAGATAAGACACAAGAAGAATTCCCAAAGCCCTGTACCAGATCTCCTGATGTCAGCCTTTTCTTATGCTGCCTCGACCTCACTCTGGGAACATGTTGTTATGATTATATACCAGCAAGCTGGCTCCAACTCAGCAAAGCTAGGTAAAACAGAAGAAGACACTGCCAGGCCCCTCACTGTCCTCACAGTGGTTCTTTATCATGCCTCGGCTCGTTGTGGCTGCTACTTTATCCCTCTATCTACCCAAGAGCTTTCCTCCTTGCCCGCTGCCCCTCCACCGCTGTTGGATAAGCTTGTGTCAGTCTGGGTAAACTAGAGAAACACATTCATGGAGACACTCGTATGTATATAAGGGAAAGGTTTATATACAAAAGGAATTGAACATTGAGAAACATCCTAGCCCAGTCCACATCAAGTCCCTACGTCTGATATTAGCCCATGTGTCTGACACCAGTCTATAAAGTCTTCTTCAGACTCAGGAAATACATGCTGTGACGCCGCATCCAGAACAACCACAAGCCAGTGAGTAGAAAGCCTTTAGATCCAGTGGGGTTGCAAGCATCTTAGTCCTGGAGGAGTCTTCACGTGGCTTCTCTAGGCCCAGGTTTGTGACCTCCTCAGGGCAGGTTCATTTGGTTTGGCCTCAAGGGTGTCTGGCAGGGAGCCAGCCTTGTCAGTCAAGTGACTCCAAGGGAGGAAACTTCGTCGGTAGAAAGCCTCCAAGGAAGTGAACAGAGAGAGATGGTGTCTCCACCTCCAAAAGGAATTACCACATTTCCCAGAATTCTCAGGAGAAGGCCATGCCCACACAGAGGTCTCCTTGCCTATCTCTAGATTGACAGGTTAGACCACACCCCTACACTCTTGATCCTCAAACTCATGCCAGATTAGGTGACTGTCACAGCTCTGAACTGCTAACCACCAGTGAGCAGCTGTTGGTTCAGATCCTCCGTGGGAGGGGGTGGAGGTGGGGATGGGAAAGCAGCTCCGTCCTGCTGCTGATTCTGACTCACTGTGATGCTGTAGGGCAGGGTAGAACTGGCCCTGTGGTTTTCTGAGACTATAAATCCTTAAGACTCATCTCTCTCCCACAGAGTGGCTGATGGTTCAAACCCCTAAGTTTGTGGTTAGCAGCACATAGCCACTATGAAACCAGGATCCCTTCTATGGGAGAAAGATGAGGCTAGATATTGCCCTAAAGATTAGAGTTTGTAAACCCTAATTAGAGTCACTGTGACATTCCTCAGCCACTTTCTTCTGCCAGAGCCCCGGGAGTTGGAGGAACCATGTGGACACCCCTGCCAGTGCTGAGACGCTTACGGCGCCACTAGAGCCACAAGGCTTTCCACTCACTGGCCTGTGAGCTTCCTGAATCTGACCTGATTGCATGTTACATGAGCCTGAAGAGGAATTTAAAGATCGGTACCAGACATATGGGTTAATATCGGACTTATGGACCTGATCTGGACTGGGATGATTGCTCAATATTCAATTGCTCTTGTACATAAAGTTCTTTCACATATGCATGCGAGTGTCAATGAATTTGCTTCTCTAGTCTACCCAGACCAAACTAACCTGGTTTGGCAATTACAGGGGAGGGTGCAAGTGAATGAAGAGAGTAGAGGAAAATAGATAAAAGAGAGTGGAAGGAAAAGTGGAAGAGAGGGGGGGATGGGAAGGGAAGGGAAAACATTCGAGAAAGTCATTATTAAAGATGTCTGACTGCTTAGCGAGTGAAAAGAACACAAAATATTGGCTTTTGCTATCTTCCAGGTTATAGAGTATGCTGTATGACAGAGCCTGGATGATATTTAGGACTTTGAACTTTATTTTAAGAACAGTAGGGTATCATGATAATCCTGGTTTAATTGCTGCCAGACTTATCAGAAACTTTGAGGTAGGTATGCTGCTTCTGTGCACTATTGTCCAAGCTTATTTGAACATACAGCACTGTTGAGAGAAGTAGCACCTCCCCCCCCCCAAAAAAAAAGAAAGAAAATAGGTTCTTGGCACATAAATTTGCAAAAATATCGTTTATAAAAAATTTTAAATCGGGCTGAGCCCTGGTAGCATAGTGGTTGAGTGCGGGACTGTGGCCCACTGGCTTGGCAGTTTAAATCCAGCAGCAACTCTCCAGGAGCAAGGCTGGGCCTCCCACTCCCATCAGAGGGCAGTGATGCCCCCCCAAAAAAATTTTTTTTTAATCTAAAATTTACAAAGGAAAATGAATTTTTTTATAAATTTGTAACTGTTAAGTAGGAGGGAGTTTCATTTTGGATCAGCACTTTGGTATGCACCAGATTGCATTGCTAATCAACAATGCCCTAAACTAACCTTTTTCCTGTTCCTTACTTACTCTTTCTTTTTTCGTGGCTTACTAACCTGGACACCCACTCCCTGTCTACAGCATGACTTTCTTCCCGTCCTTTCTCTCACCCTTAGCACTCTCGAAAGTCTCTTTCCTTGGGTACTGATGTCTTTCTTTTTGTTTTTAATATATATAATATCACTAATAATAGTGGTCTCATATAATACTTGCCCTTTGTGAACTGGCAAATTCACTCAGCATGTTGTTCTCAGTGGGTGTGCATACGTTTGCCTGTTTGAGTTATGACTTACTTCTTCAGCATATCTATCCAGCAGAGGGATTACTGGGCTGCATGGCATTTCTGTTCCCGGTTGCTGATATAGTGCCATATTGTTTTCCACGGTGGTTGTATACATGTACAGCCCCACCAGCAGTATATGAAGAGTCCAATCTCTCTGCAGCCTTGCTAGCACTTGCTAATTTCTGTTTTATTGAAGAATAAAACAGGACCCATACCTCCTCCCATGTACAAAAACAAACACAAGATGGATCAAAGACCTACATATAAAAACCAGAGTCTAAAGATCAGCAATGAAAAAAACAAGGAAAAATTTCAGGGATCGATTGCAGGGCATAAGCATATTCCCAAACATAACAAAGGAGGTCACACACAACAGACGACAGAATAGACAGGTGGGCCCTACTGAAAATAAGACCTTGATGTGCATCCAAAGAGTTCACCAAAAGAGCAAAAAGGGAACCCACAAAGTGGGGGAGAATTTTTGACAGTGACACAAAGGACAAGGGACTAATCACTAACATCTATAGAAAACTGCAGCATTTCAATAAGAAAACGACAAACGGACTGATTAAAAAGTAGGAAAAGGGGGCTGAGCCCCGGTGGCATAGTGGTTGAATGTGGGACTGCGGCCCACGGCCTTGGAGGTTCAAATCCAGCGTGGCTCTCTAGGAGCAAGGCTGGGTAGCTCCCACGACCACCAGAGGACAGTGAGGCCCACCCCCACCCCCCAAAAAGGCAGGAAAAGGATAATCACCAGAGATGACATCCAAATGTCCAAACGTATGAAGAAACGTTCACAATCACTAGCCATCTGGTAGCTGCAAATCAAAACAATGATGAGATAGCACTTTACACCAACACTGATAGCCAAGTACAGCAAAATATTTCTGAGCAAATGTAAACAGTCTCGGTCTCAGAAACTCACAAGGGCAAGTCTACCCTATCCTAGGGTCATTATGACTCGGCACTGACTTGATGGCAGTGAGATTTGTATATGCTCTTAGGGAAACTTCCAGAGTATTCAACATTTGTATTTTATTATCTTATTAATTATGATATTTTTTCCTGAGGACAGTGTCTATAGAACTCCTCAAGTTGCCTTTCTAGAAGAGGAGCCCTTTATATAAGTACAGCACTTCATGACTCAATTACCTTTTGAGAAAGACACAGAGTTTATAGGAAATGGTCTCAGTAAAGACAAAACTACTTCTGAACAGCCACCTAAGTGAGGCATCAACTAGGTCACACTAGCCTCTGTGATCCAGGGATCATGAACAATAAAATCTAACTTTGAAGGAGAGAATGAAATCAGAGATTAAATTATGAGCCCCTATTTCACAGAAAGAGACAGATAACAGGGGAAGCCCAAAAATCCATCTGCAGGGTCTCCACATGGATTAATCCCCTCGGAATATGGTCCAGAAATGTGAATAGTCATGAAAGCAGAGAATATTGTAAAGTGAATTCTGGCAGATAAAGCTAAGTTAAAATACAATGCTGGATATTCCTTTTGACTTATTTTCAATTTTTAGTATTTTCATTTTTATTAAGGTTTTTCTCTTTTGCCTAAACAACTTTGTTGGGCATTTATATGTTAGCTTGTTTCCTGATTATGTTTTGTATGATTTTCTGTATATAAGATCCAAGATAGGTTGATCTATTGAGATAATAACCGGACTGATAAATGACTGGGGACATAAAAGGAGGGACGGGGGAAATTGGAAGTTAACAACGAGTATGAGAAGAAAATGATCTCATGATTGTACAAATATTCCTAATCTGATTAAACACTTACATTGTAGGATATGTGAAATATATGCCAATAGAACTATTTTTTTCTCTTTTTTTTTTTTTGGGGTTTGGGCATCACTGCCCTCAGGTGGTGGGAGTAGGAGGCCCAGCCTTTGCTCCGTGGAGCTGGAATCGAACCTCCATCCCAGTAGGCCGCTGTCCTGCGCACAACCACTACGCCACCAGGGCTCAGCCCCCAATAGAACTATTTTTGCCAAATACTTTTAATTGCTCTTTGTCTAGGTGTTCTGACTTGCAGGGTATTGAAGGCCAAAGGCCTTTACATGAAATAGTAGCTGCCACTGAGCCCTGGTGGTGTAGTGGTTGTGCATGGGACTGCAGCCCACTGGGTTGGAGGTTCAAATCCACTAGCAGCTCTCCAGGAGCAAGACTGGGCCTCCTACTCCCACCACCAGAGGACAGTGGTGCCCCCAAAAAAAACTGAACTATGAAATAGTAGCTGCCTCATGATGTCCTGAACGTTAACAATGATAGTGCATTTTCACTTGCATACCATACCTTTGAGGAGCCCTGGTGGCATAGTGGTTATGTGTTGCATTATAATCCACAAGATCAATAGTTACAAAGCACCAGCAGCAACGCAGGAGAAAGTTGGGGCTTTCTGCTTCCATGAACAGTTACAGACTTGAAAACTCTCAGGGCATGTCACTGAATTTTTTTTGTTAATTTTAAGATCATTTTATTGGGGTCTTTTACAACTCTTGGTACAATCTATACATTAATTGTATCATACATATTGGTACATATATTACCATTATTCTTTTTTCTTTTTTTGATAAATTTTATTGGGGACTCATACAACTCCCATCACAGTCAATATATACATCAATTGTATACAGACCACATTTGCACACTTGTTGTCATAATCACTCTCAAAACATCCTCCCTCCATTCAAGCCCCCAGTACCAGCTCCCCATATTTCCCCTCCCTTAGTAATTTACAAATTGCTATTACTTTTTCATATAGTACACAGTCCAATGTGTTCCTTCACTCACTTCCCTGTTGTCCATATTCCATCACTGAATTGTACCTGTTATATTAAACAATGTATACTTAGTTGGGAGTGGGTGAACATACTAACATGTTGGCTCAAAAAAAGTTTTGGTACATCAGTGCTTTAGTGGGTAAAGTGTTGGGTTTCTATCTTTAAAGTCTGTGGTTCAAACCCATCAGATGCACAAACCTATAAAAGGGTAGAATTGTCTTATAAGGATTTTTATAAATACTTTTATTGGGAGCTCTTAATTCTCTTTTCACAATTGATACATTCATCCAGTGTGTCAAGCACATTTGCACATATGCTGCCATCATCATTTTCAAAGCTTTCTCTTTCCACTTGAGCCCCCGATATCTACTCCCCATTTCTTTCATCTCCTTCCCCAGCCGGCCCTCCTTCATGAACCATTAATAAGTTATAGATTATTATTTTCATATCTTTTATCATCCTCTGTTACCCCTCACCCACTTTTTCATTTTTTGTCCTCCTAAGAGGGGGTTAAAGGCTGATCCTTGTAATCAGTTCTCCCTTTCGCCCCCCACCATCCCTTAATCCTCCAGGTATCTCTACTCTCATTGTTGGCCCTTCGGGGTGGGGAAACTCTCTATTCTGAATTCCCTGTGCTGTGGGCTCTGATCTGTAGCACTGTGAATGTTCTGGGCTAATCTAATTTGTAAGGTAGCATTGAAGCCATCATAATGGGGGAAAGCACCAAAGAACTAGAGGAAAGTTGTGTGTTTCAGCAGTGCTATAGCGCACCCTGACTAGCTCTTACAAGGCTTTTATGAGTCAACAACTAGATGGCCATGGATTTGGAATATATGTGTGTGTGCATGTGTATGTGTATGTGTGTGTGTATACACACACACACACACACACACACACACATATATATATATATATAAATCTCTAGTCCAAAAAGGATTCTTGGGGACTGATATTCTGTTTACTGCTGATAATTGCCAGAGGTATTTTTACAGCCTATCATAATCAAAATGCTTTTAAAATTTTAAATTGTATAAAGTATTATTTTTGATCTGTGATATATATGTTCATGGATTTAGAAAATTGATACTTTGTACTGTTGATATGTTTTTTAAAGGATAAAGTAACATTAAGAGGGATGAGAAGTTTGGCATAGTTATGAACAAATTAATGTTTATTTTGACATTGATTCCAGGGTTCAACTACTAAATTATGAAAACATCAGCTTTCCCAATATTTTCATATTCATTTATTGTTTTTGCAAGTCTTTCAGTGACTTTACGTCATGTCATCGATTACACTTCAATGTCTTAGAGCTGTGTTTGTTTGTTTGTTTGTTTGTTTGTTTGTTTGTTTTGGGCATCACTGCTCTCCGGTGGTGGGAGTAGGAGGCCCAGCCCCACTGCTGGAATTGAACCTCCGTCCCAGTGGGCCGCAGTCCCACCCGCGCACAACCACTACGCCACCGGGGCTCAGCCCTAGAGCTGTTTTACAGTTAAAATGATCTCCATCTCACACAGTTCAAGTCTCCAATGTCAAATTCATAATTCACCTGAAGATAAAGCATAAAACAAAGCTTAATGTGGAATTAGTTTTAACTAATTAATGGAGCGTCTGGCTATATATGAATGTAACTAGTCACATTCATATATTTGAAAACACAAGCTCTTCAGAAAATTATTACCATTTTAAATGTACATCATTCATTGTCCTGTTACAAGACAGAAAGACAACTTTCAAACATAATCCAAATCTTTCATTATATCACTTTCTGATCTTTCTTTCAACCGACACTAAGAAAATTGATAGCCACTACCAAAATGTGTTCAGATGCCAGAAAAGTCAAACAATTGACATAGATTCCCTGTTAATCTCTTCGGTAGATATAAATCATAACATCGAGATTAAAAATTTCCATCTATCTTCAAATGTGACCACAAACAATGTCAATCTTTTCCTGTAAATTTGCTACAAATAGGTTCCCATAGGAAGCATAGTAATGTTTTAGTTTCATTTTCATTAGAAATAATATCTAGAAAAATAATTACAACAGTGCCTTTAAAAAGCGAAGCTTATTTTCAATCTTTTAAAACAGATAGAGAAAAATATATAAGCCAATGCATTCTATAAGATATATCCTTGAAAATTTTACATGCCATCAAGTCCATTCTGAAGCATGGCGACCCTACAGGACAGAGGAGAACTCCTTCCAGGATGAGAGAACATAGCTTAGTCTTTCTCCCAAGGACTGCCTGGTGATTTCAAACTGCCTCCCTTGCAGCTAGCAGCTCCTCTCATAACCCACTGTGCCACACGGACCTGAAAACCCCACATAGGTGAACAAAGTATTGCCAGTCACCCCAGAAGCTCCTCCATACAGCCCACCCTTATCTCAATAACTTCCCTGTCTCTGAGGTAACCAATATCTTGACCTCAAAAATAATACTTTCCATATATCCTTTACAGTTTCATTACCCACACATTATAATTTAATTCTGTTAATTTTTTAATGTTCTGTGTTGTACGTCTTTTTAAATGTTGCTTCTTTTCTTGGGGGGGGGGGCATCACTGCTCTCCGGTGGTGGGAGTAGGAGGCCCAGCCCCACTGCTGGAATTGAACCTCCATCCCAGTGGGCCGCAGTCCCGCGCACAACCACTACGCCACCGGGGCTCAGCCCTAAATGTTGCTTCTTTAACTATTTCTTTTCCTTACAATTTGTCTATTTTAGTGTAGTTGGCATGTAAGTTTTCACTTTGTCTGTGTAATCCCTCCTGCCAAGAAGGGTTTGCTTAGTGCTTCCGGGAAGAAGATGAACTTGATCATCTCAAGTTCAAGGCCTCAAACCAAGGCCCAGGACTGGCAGTGAACTGTGTCTGTGACATTTTCTTGTCAAAGTAGTTGTTGGCCACCATAGTTTCAACAGATAAGGAACTAGACTGTACATTGGAGCAGAACAGTCAAGCATTCCTGTGTATTTTTAACCTACCACCACATTTTTAGAGTAAAAGACAGCAAGCATTTTGCAGAAACTGGTATGAAAGAAATGAAATTCTGTTCTATTCCAGAATTATATCAATAGGGGCCATAAGCTAGTAGACATTGTTGATGTTAAGACACACAATTGAGAAAGCTATGAGGCACACTGCAAAGAGCAGATCTATATATAAATATAAGCTAAACAAGTTCATGACACAGCAATTGAAAATTTAGCTGAAGTAAAAATAGTTTTAGAGAAAAAATGCAACTTTCAAAACTGATTCAGGTAAAAATAGAAAACTTTAATAGTCCTATGCTAATGAATGCACTTAATCAAAAACCAAAAATCTTGTCCCACAAAATATTTGAGGACAGGTGACATCACCAATGAAATCTTCCAAACATTCAAAGAATAAACCATTCCAATTATAACCACGTATTTCAGAGAACAGAAATAGATGCAATGATCCCCAAATTATTTTATGACTCTAGCATAATTTCATATATATATTAGAGATATTGATCTATAATTGCCTTTTCTTGTGCAGTTCTTCTCATTATGCTAATGTATCCATTTACCAGTATTCTTAAAATCTTTCTTACATTACATATTCAAGATGAACTCATACTATCAGAAGTTAATTATACATTAACACATGTTAATGCATGATGACAAGTCCCTCTTAAGAAACCCATGGGACATAGATGATTCGATGTGGGTGACCTCTTTTTTTTCTTTTCAATATTTTAGTGATGACAAAGAAAAACAATTTTAGAATTGAGTGTTTTGCTTTCTTCTCCCTCCCCCAATTCCTTCTAAAGTTACTTTTACCCTTGCCTCTTTCGACCCACTCCCTGTTTTCTGATGAGAACTCTTTCTTAGCTGTACTTGTTCTTTTCTGAGACAAAAGTATGAGAGTGGGGGGAAGGAAGAAGGATGGAGTCCTTAGGCTCAAAGGCTATGTCTATTCATGTAACAAAGAACCTGGAGACAAAGACAAGGAGCCTGAGAAATCAGGGAGAGTTTTAGGAATTTCTGAAGTAAAATTCTTCTAAGAAATTTCTAAATCTCAGAAAGAGGAGTTTAGAAGATAGTGACAAAATAAGGTAAAATTAAACCTCCTACTGTCTAATTCAATCTGACCCATAGTGCTCCTATAGGAAAAGGTTCCTTGTGCAGGAGAAAGATGTGGCAATCTGCTTCCATAAAGATTACAGACTTTGAAATGGGATAAGAGGGGTTGTGCTGGGCCATAAAGGGCCACTATGAGTCTAATTCAACTGGTGGACAGTGGGTTTGTTTTCTTTATTTTTGCTTTATATTGTTCAAGTAAAGAGCACCATTACTTTTTAACTATATATATATATATATATATATATAGTTTTATATATATTAACTAATGTTATAATTATAGAATTTGCTGGTTTAGAGCATCTTTCAAAGAATGAGCCATCACAGCAAATTTCATTTTTGCAATTAAAAAAAATCAGATGTCCCCCCAAAAAACAAAAACAAACAAACAAAAAAAATCAGTTATTCACTTAACTTACATATCAGCTAGGCCTGCGTTGTTGCTTGAGCTCTAAACAAATTTGACTTGATCTGATTTCCCAAACACATCACGCTTATATAGATCGCCAAAGCAAAAGTCCTTCCAAGAAACATCTAGGTGTCAGAAAGGGGAGTTTAGAAAGAATAGTTACAAAAGCAAATAGAAATCACTGCCATCCAGCTCAATCTGACTCATAGTGACCCAGTAGGAAAGGATTCATTGTGTAAAAGGAAGGTGTTTTGTGCTCCCATCAAGATTACAGCCTTCAAAATCCGATAAGGCAGCCCCTCTAAGTCCATCAAAATGACAGCAATTACTGAGAGACGCAAGTTCTCAGAACCTTTTTTCAATCGGACCCTGTTTCCACGTGTGCTAATACACAGTTTGGAACTGTTAGGTAGCAAGAGACAGAGAAGGGGGGCGGGGGGGTGGGTAGGAGTTTGACCCTTTCAATATGCTTGAAGGCCCCAACAGGCAGTTGAAAGTGACTCAGGTGAGCCTTAGCCAGCCTTAAAGACAAACTGACATGCTCCAATTCAAGGGAGCCAGGAGGGGGCCTGTACACCTGGGCGGCTCAAACTAGTGTCAGATGGATTTAATTCAGCCAATGGGGTCAATCAATACCTCTGATCACGCCTTCCAACCAGAGGCCTCAAGTACCTTGACTGGGGGACCTCCCGTCCCTTTTTTTTTCTTCCTCCTTTGGCTCTTGCCCCTGCACCAGCGTGGCCACGCCGTGGTCTCTCTGGCCTCAGGTCACCAGGTGTGGGTGAGTAGCCCTATGAGGTTGCCCAGTTCAGTGGTGAATGCCTGAAACTTCTTCTGTCCTTTATAAAAACTCTCTTGGATCACAAACCAGGCTTCAATGTGAACGCTTTCTCGTGCGAATCCAAGAACCAAAATACTTCCCACCTGAGAAACCTAACAAAACTCATCATGAACTCTCTCACTCGATCTGTAGTGCATCCATCACACACATATACCTCTGGAAGCATTTGTGGGCTAAGTGATTAGATTTAAATCACCTGAGAAAGGAGTTCAAAATGCTAACCATACGTAACCATATGGAGAGCACTCTAATGACAACAAGAACCACAAATCTTAGAGGAATAAATGGAATTAACAGATCATAGAAATTTCCCATGGATTTTTTTAAGCCCCTGGGATTTTGATCGCATAGATTTGTGTGACAGTCTAGTATGTGTGTCTTAACAATGATCCCAAATGATCCTGCTGGAGCTCACACCCAGAGAACACCTGAAGAACACTGAAGTCAAGGACTGACACCAATGCCATGGCTAAGGAGGATCAGAATTCCAAAACCATAAGACAACGTCAGGAAGGACTAGCCTCAGCCATTCGGAAACAAGGAATGACCAGCTAGCCCCGATGGATGCCATCCCCGAGAATAAAGATGAGCTCCAAAAAACAAAAGGAAATGACAGCCTTGAAGTGCCAAGCGCATTGAATTTCAGAATAGCCATTTTTGAATGTGCAAATGCAATCAGAACAAGACACAATGGAAAGCCAATTCAGACTATGAACCCTGAGCCCCACTTTCTATCCCTATGCTTTTCATTTGCTTATGATAATAAAAACAGAGCATATCACAGAGAAGTGGAACAAAGTAACTGCAGTTCTAAGCGAACAGTTTGTTCTCTGTACCCAGTTTCCCAAACTGCTGTTTATGAAGAAGGGGGAAGCTGCATTCTTGTTGCCAAATGAGATGCTCACCAGTGTGAATGACCTACAGAGGACCTATTAGAATGCTAGTCTTGCTAAGGCAACGCTTCTGAGAGATGAGTTAGAAATCAAATTTCAACTGAATCACTGCTCTTGTAAGGAAACATGGCGTGGAAACAAACTTGAAGAACTTAGAGGGCAAAGCATTACCCTTATCATGTGCTTGAAGGCTTTCTCTTAGTCATGCAAGCAGGAAAATAAAAGGCCTCCACCTTTGAACTTGGTCTACCTGATAATTGCCATTCTAGGATTTCTAATGAGCTTCCCATCATTTAGAACCATGGATTTCTAGAGTTTTACATTTATAAAAGGCTCTGTTATTGAAGCCATATATGCAAATTCCATACATGACCTATTGGTCCAAGTTTTTTTTGTTTGTTTTTTTGGGGGGGCATCACTGCTCTCCTGTAGTGGGAGTAGGAGGCCCAGCCCCACTGCTGGAATTGAACCTCCATCCCAGTGGGCCGCAGTCCCGCGCACAACCACTATGCCACCGGGCCTCAGCCCTGGTCCAAGCTTTAAAACACTGGATGACAGCAATGTTATTAACTCAGAATAAACACCTCTGTGCCCTTGATTTGAAAGTCACTCTTTTTGGTTTACATTTTGCTCTCCCTACCTTCCTACAAAAAAAAAAAAAATCAAAAAACCTCACTGGCGTCGAGGTGATGCTGACCACTAGTGACCCCACGGGGCTGAGCAGAACTACCCTGTGGGTCTCGATGATGAGCAGAGAGTCTCATCTTTGTCCCACAGAGAAGCTGGTGCTTTCAAACTGCTGAGCTTGTGGTTAGCAGCACAATGAGTAACACATTACGCCACCAAGGCTCCCCTTAACAGATAGCTAGAAATATATATACAAGGTCAGAACTCCTTTAAAAAAAATCCAATAACAGAAACACTATTCTTGTCTTGCGTTCTGATGTCCCACGAGGTTGGTAAAACAGCCAAACGTTTACCAACATTTTCAATAACTTTTGTGATAATGAACCTTACTATGCTATATGTTACTGTTGTTCGGTGCTGTGATATCTGTTACAACTCATAGCAAGCTCATGTACAAGAGACTAGAGAACAGTGCCCAGTCCCTTGCCATCCTCACAATCATTGCTATATTTGAATCTTGTGTTGTGGCCCCTGTATCAATCCATCTCTTTATCATAGAGCTCCTTTTACTACGTGCACAGATGCCATGGCTACCAGAGTTCAATTTACTCTCAATAAATGAATTCTCAACTCTCTTGAAGGAAAAGAAGAATAAATTCAAATCCTGTTTCACCTAATTACCAGCTATGTGGCAATGAAAAGAGTATTTAACTTCTCTGAGCCTTGGTCTCTTCTTTTACAAAATAGGCATAAACCAATGTTATTCTTAAACTACCGCACAACATTGTTGTATAGATTAGTAATATTTAGTATGATATCATGAATATAGTACTTGATGCATAGTGTATTCTTTCATCACACTTACTCAGTCTGCACACTGAGCAATATTTCGAGAAGTTGAACTATGTGAAGGAGAACTTGTGGAAGGCATATGAGCAGTATGCATGGGACACTGCACACTGAAAGCCAAGAGGCTTGAAGCACCTACTGATGAAGGCCAAGGACCACATCCTTGAGTATGGAGTAGGGGGGACAAACACAAACAGCAAAACTGGACCAATAGACAACTTCATGATAAGATAGAAAAGATTGAAGGTGTAATGGTTCTCACTCTACTTGAGTCTACAATCAATGCTCACAGTAATAGAAACAATATAAAAATAGCCAGATAAAAAAATTCCAAAAAAGCATGGTTTTCTACCATTGAAGTCCATTCAGTTAGTGTGTGAGTGGATGACAGTAATACCAAGCAGATGAATCAGTTGACCAATCAAAATGAATTCCAAGAAATATTTGTTAGTTAGTTGACTAACTTGAGCACCAAAGCAAAAGAAAACCACTATCAACGGAAGTCTATTTCAACTTTAATAATTGATAAAGGAGAGATATTAGATCATACCAGATAATTGCGATTATGCCCACATGTGAAAATGCCCATATTTCTTCGAGATTTATAAAGTATACTGAAGAACATAAAAGGGGAATAAGTTTGGAGCTTGCTTCAAAATATTTCAGCAAATATATACATGAGAGAAATTCTCAGCTATGATCACCAAGAGACATGTACAGGAATGTTGATAGCCATGCTGTTGCTCCTGCCGAAGAGTAAAAGAGTCCAAATACCAACATTAAAAAGGGTAGGAGGGGTCTTCAAAATGCTCCTGGAAGAATACCATCATCTTTTCATTTCATTTTTCATGGACATGCATAAGCTCTGGACTAGATAAATAGTAATATATCCATACAACTAAATACCACACAACAATGGTAGGGAAAACACTTCTCACAGACATACTATTGAAAGAAGACACAGAAGAATATATAATAGATGAGTGCATGTAGATAAAAATTTTTAAATTAGCTATACCACAATACCAGTAGCCATTGGAGTTGGGAGCACTGACTAAAAGAGGAAATGAGGACACTTTTGAGAATGGTATTGATTGGATGGTGTCCCCTCAAAATATAATTTAGAATCCTAACTCCTGTACCTCAAAGTATGAGCCTATTAGAAAATAAGGACTTTCAGTTTTTGTAGGAATGTGGTC
>PVJH01022187.1:0-37162 GCA_004026705.1 Nesogale talazaci | reverse complement strand
AGAGGCCAGTCTCAAATACCCATTTATCTCAGTCACCCTTCAATCAAGGTGTGACCTGATTGACAGGCTCACCTCCACCCACATGTCCTATGGGAGCCATGTTGACACACACAAAAAAATCTATCACAGTCTACCCCTGGCAAACTTGACACTTGTACACAATTCTTTCGCCATATATAATCTCCAGATTATACCTACCATTGTATGAGGGGGTGCCCAAAAAACAACAGATTTGTGCTGGGCAGGGAGAAGCTTGCATAGTACGCATTTTTCCTGGTAGATGAGCGTCTAGCAACTCACTCTAAGTTAGTGAACTCAGTGGTGTCTCCTGGAAAGTTTCTCTCTGGTCACAGGGAATTATTCTGTAAAAGCAGTTTCACTCAAACCTCTTTGTGTGTGTGTGTGTGTGTGTGTGTGTGTGTGTGAGAGAGAGAGAGAGATGATTTAAGAGAACAACATGCCACTATGAAATATTGTTTCCTGCTTGGGAAAAGTTTCCTAGAAACTGTTGTGATGTTGAATACAACTTACAGCAACATCCCTCTTGGAAAGACTCAAGTTTATAAGTGCCGTTTGCTTGTTTGTTTGCTTGTTTGTTTCAAAAAAAATGAAATGTCAATTGGTGACAAACTTCATTCTGAATGCCATTAACTTCCCAAATGGATGAAAATGTTGATTTGTAATGCATTTGGAGTTTGTTCCACCAGGTCAAACTGTTCATCAAGTTTTCTATTTAGAGGCTCTGAAAAGATTGTGCAACCAGAGTCCTGGGGTGTCTGGGTCATTAGCAGTCCTGTCTGAATTAGGTAGCTGTAGTTTGCCATTTATTTTAATTAGTGGGCATGAGAGTACTAAGAGAAGACCTAAGGAATCTCTTGAATCCCAGATATATTTTTCTTGACTTCCATATATATATATATATATATATATATATATATATATAGTGTAAATCCAATTTATCCTTGGTAATCAGGATCAATCACACCACTCAGTACAATGACACTCTTATTTATCTGTTGATCCAAAGGCACGAGGAGTTCAAAGTGGGCAGGGGGCATACTTAGCTGTCAGTTCAGTGGAATCCGTGCTGTATTTCTAGGTGGAAGAGTTCCATCTTAGGGAACTAGGAACTCCAGGCCTGAAGAGCATAGACTTGCTGGAGCAGGAAGCAAAAATGCTGCAAGTGGTTTACTAGGAGTAATGGTAAGTGTTGCCACTCCAGCTTCCACCCTTGGTTCTTGGCCTCAGGAATCCTGGCCAATGGAGACACAGAATGACTTCAGCTGCTGGCAAATGTGGCACTCAGCAGTAGAAGTGGCCAAGACAGCCTTGGATACCCTCTATGTCACCAGGTCCATTTTAGAGCACTGGTTTAGAGTACATACAGTCACTAGGAGAACATTGTCCCAGCCCTGCAAGTTGTTGCCACCTAGCAGGCACTTCAATTGTGTCTTTAGAAAGCCATTCCACTGTTCTATCAAGCCAGCTGCTTCGGGGTGGTGAGGAACATGATATGACCTGTGGATTCCACACACATGAAGCGAGTTTCTTGGTCTGAAGCAATGATGTGTGGGATGGCATCCTAGTAGATAAAGCATTCTGTATGTCCACAAATGGTAGTTTGGGCAGAAGTATTGTGTGCTGGGAAGGCAATTTCATGTCCAGAGTAAGTGTCTATTCCAGTAAGAAAAAACATGTCCCCTTCGATGACAGAGTGGTCCTATGCAATCAACCTCTCGCGAGATTGCTGGCTGATCTTCCCAAGGAATGGTCCCATATCTTGGACTCAATGTTGGCTTCTGCTGCTGGCAAATGTGCCACTCAGCAGTGGCAGTTACCAAGACTGCCTTGGTCAATCCCCATCCATGTCACCAGGTCCATTTTGTTCATGTGCCTATTGGGCAGTACAGGAGTGGTGGAAGAAAGAGGAGGACTAGTTTCAACAGTGTATGTCATCTTGTCCACTCAATTGTTAAAATCCTCTGATTCAGAGGGAACCTTTTGGTGAGCATTTACTTTCTTAGCCCATTCAGAGAGGTCTATACCCACATCTCTTCCCTACATCTCCTGTCACCTATGCTCCAATCATGTTCCTTCCAATTCCCTGACCATCCAGCCAAACTATTAGCCAGAGTCCATGAATAAGCATACAGATACACATTTGACCAGTTCCCTTTCCAGACAAGCTGAATGGCCAGGTGTAGAGTTGAAGTTCTGCTCATTGAGAGAATTTCCCTTCACCACTGTCCTTCAGAGATATCCCAGAAAGGGGCTGTAGTGCTGCTGCTGTCCATTTATGAGTGACTGTTGTATATCATGCAGAGCTATCAGTAAACCAAGCACAAATTTTCTGTTCCTCAGTTTACTTATCAGTGGCATCATTAGATAAGAAGGGGTACTCCAAAATATTTGGAATTATGCTAGGCTAGGGATTGGCAAACTCTTGTGACTGAAGAGACAAACTTGTCCCTCATAACAACTTTAAAATCACTCAAGAGCCTTAAACATGCTTTTCCAAGCAAATGAAATCGCTGTGATCTGAAATAACAACCTTAAAATGTTTTCAATGTTACTTCAGAGTTGCACGTTCACACTGAAAGAGTCGCAGATGACTTGTGAACCAGTTTGCTGACCACTGTGATAGGCAAAAAAGAGCTTTTTTGGTACATATTTTTCCCACAAGGTGAGCATCAAGCAACTCACTCTGAGCTAGTGCAGTCAGTAGTGTTGCCGGGGAAGGTTCTCTCTGGTCACAGTGAATTTTTTTGTAAAAGCACTGTTGCTCAAACCTCTTGTTTTTTAAAAAAATTATTTAATCATTTTATTGGGGGCTTGTACATCACTTTTCACAATACATAGTTACATATACTATGCCAAGCACTTTCACATGCCTGCTGTCATTAACAGTCTCCAAATATCCACTTTTCCACTCGGGCCCTTGATATCAGCTTCTCATCCTTCCCCCTCCATGCTTCCCTCCCCCACCCCCAGTCCTCAGTACTTTATAAATTATTATTGTTTTGTCATATCTTACACTGCCCAACATCTCCCCCAGCCCACTCCTCCTGATGTCTATTCTTCAGATAGGAGGCCATCTGTAGATGCCCGCAGTTGGCCCCCTCTCTCCATCCTACCATCCCTCCACCCATGCAGTAACTCCACTCTCACCACTGGCCCTGAGGGGTTCATCTGTCCTGGGTTCCCTATATTTCCAGTTCTCATCTCTGCCAGTATACCTCCTTTAGTGCGGCTGGATTTGTCAGGTAGAGTTGGGACCATGACAGTTGAGGGGAGGAAGCCTTCAGGAACCAGAGGAAAGTTTTATGCTTCATCGCTACCACACAGCACCTTAGCAGGCCCGTCTCCTCCATGCACTTTCCCTCTAGGGGATGTCCAATTGATCACAAGTGGGCCCTGGGTCCCCACCCTGCTCTCCACCTCATTCTTATTGATTTGATTCTTGTTCTTTGATGTTTAATATCTGCTCCCTTCGACTCCTCGTGATCACACAGTTTGGTGTGCTTTTTCCATGTGGGCTTTGCTGCTTCTGCACTAAATGGCCACTTGTTTACCTTCGAGGCTTTAAGATCCCAGCTACTTTATCATTTGGTGGCTGGGTGCCATCAGTTTCCTCTGCTCTGTCTGCCTCTGCACCCTTTTGTCCTCAGTGACCATGTCGGGAGGGTGGGCACATAATGATATGATTTTTGTTTTTGATGCCTGATACCACGTTCTTTCCACTCCTCGTGATCGCACAGGCTGCTGTGCTTCTTCTATGGTGGACTTCATTGCTCCCTTTGATCATCTTCAAGCCTTTACGACCTCAGGCATTATATATTTTGATAACCGGGTACCATGAGCTTTCTTCACTGCTCTTGCTCATGTCCCCACCTGTCCTCAGTGATCATTTCATGAAGGTGTGCACACAGTGATACAGGTTTTTTCCTGTTTGATACCTGAGACCTGATCCTTTTGACACCTCCTGGCCCCATTGGCTGGTGTGCTTCTTCTGTGTGGGCTTGGATACTTCTCAGCTAGTTGGTCCTTTGTTTATCTTCAGGCTTTGAGGCCCCAGACTCTATACCCCTTGATTTCTGGGTGCCATCAGTTTTCTTCACCACATTTGCTTATGCACCTATTTGACTTCAGTGATTGTAGTGGGCCAGTGAATATCATGGAATACCAGATTCATAGAACAAAGTATTCTTGCACGGAGGGAGTGCCTGTACGTCCATGCCCCTCTTCCTCTTCCCCCTCCCCAGTAGGAACCATCAGGCCTGTCTTTCTCTCCTCCCGACTGTCCTCCCAGTAGTGCTCCCTTCTTGATTCAGTCCATTTCGGGGCTCAGACCACCTTCCTTCCAAGGCCGTGTGACCCCCAAAATGTCCTCTGTTTCTAGGGAGACAGTGTGACAAGCCTTGTTGTTGTTTGCCCAGTCCCCTCCTGTGACTTAGGTCCCCGCAGAGGCATAGTCGTCTGAGCATCGTGGGCAGGGATCGGGCCAGTGTGGGGACTGGACCAGCTCTCTTTCTCTTCCTCCATTTCCACCTGACTCCATGTGGGTGTGGCATGCTGGCTCCTCCCCCAACCTGTTCTCTGCCACACCCACTTCCAGGGAAGGAGTCAGTCTGGCTCTGGTTATGGCCAGCCCTGTAGCTCTCTCTTTTCATGCCTCCTTCCATGTGTCCTCGCTGTGCTCACGGTTGGGTGCTTCACGGTAGGATCTGCATGCCCACTCCAGCTTCTGTGGAAACAAGACCTGTACTCTGCCCCTGGGTGAGTTGGTGCCCTACTCCCTCATTATCCTTTCACTTTCGAACCCCCTTTTTCTTCCTTCCCCCTCCGCCCTTCTCCCTTACTGTGCTGCACCCAACATGTACCTCCCTGGGTTTGGTTCCACCTCCTTCCCTTTCCCTCAATCTCTAACCAACTGTTATGTTATAGAGAGCTTCTCTTCTCTACCTACCATATTGGTTACACTCACCTCAGTGGACTCATGCTGTACTTCTTTTGTGATTGACTCACTTAGCTTAGCATAATTTCCTCCAGCTCTTCCCATGAAGAGACATCAAACCTCATTTTTGTGATGGCTGATTTAAGAGAACAGTGTGCCACTGTGAAGTTTTGTTTCCTGTTTGGGGGAAAAAAATGCTGTGATGTGGAATACAGCTTACAAGAAGAGTGTTATGGGAAAAACTCAAGTGTACAAGTGGTTTTCGTGTTTCAAAAAAGATGAACTAGGCGGAGCCCCTGTGACGTAGTGGTTGAGTGCGAGTCTGTGGTCCACAGGCTTGGTGCTTCAAATCCAGCGACAGCTCTCCAGGAGCAAGCTGGGTAGCTCCCATGACCACCAGGGAGCAGTAATGCCCCCCCCCCCCAATCATGATAAAATAAAATAAAATAAAATAATAAAAAGGATGAAATATTGATTGATGACAAACCTCATCATGAAAATTCAAGTTCCCAAACAGATAAAAATGTTAACTTGTAGTGATTTTGGAATTCATTCCACCAGGTCAGGCTGTTAATAGAAGTTTCTACACAATCGAAAAAGATTGTGCAACATTGTGCAACAAAAAAGTACTGATTTGTGGCAGACGGAAGGGGTTTTGCCACCATGACAATGTACCTGCCCTCAGTGTGCCAGTTTTAGGGAAAAACAGCTTAACTTTCTTGCCCCATGGGCCTGACCTCTTGCTATGTGACTTTTTTTTTGTTTCCTCAAATGAAGAGGGACTTGAAAAGGAAGTGATTTGCCAATATAGAAAAGGTGAAGAAAAAAATGAGGGAGGTACTGCCAGCCATCCAAATAGAGAAGTTTAAAATATGTTTCCAAAAACGAAATGACAGATTTGACAAATGCATTAAGTGCAATGTAGAGTACTTTGAAGATGATAAAATTGTTTTATAAGAAAAATTTAAATACATGGCTTTCTTTAAAAATTGAATTTTGGTACCGCGTAGTATATTTTTCTATAATGAGCTTTTTGAACATAATTAAAACACTTGACTCAAAGCTTTTGTCTATCAGGGGGTGATCAGGCCCCTGATACACTCACAGCAAGGGTTCAACAGGCAGTTGTGTAGTGATAATTATTATTTATTATAACACCGATATAGAGATCATGAGAAAGAGAAAAGAGCATTACAAGTTACATATATATCCTTTCATGGTGCATGTTCACCTCTGCCCCACTAGATGGTCCACGTGGAGAGGGAGACAGGAGAGCGGCAGCCTGGAGGGATGCAGGTTTGAGAGAGGCAGGCTAGAGAGAGAGCCTCTATCTTACAACCCATCCCTATATACCCTCTGGAGCCAAGCCAGGCCCCTAATTACAGGTTAGGGCATATGTCACAGGAAGGGGTTGTGTCATATGCACACATTATAGGAAAGGGAGCTATCAGGGTCCCATGTGAGAAGACAAGACCCCAGACTCCTGGATGTGGCTAAACAGGTTGGACTAGAGATCATTAACATCTGCATGTGGGGCTGAGCCCCGGTGGCGTAGTGGTTGTGCTCGGGACTGGGGCCCACTGGGATGGAGGTTCAATTCCAGCAGTGGGGCTGGGCCTCCTACTCCCACCACCAGACAGCAGTGATGCCCCCCAAAAAAAAAGAATGAAAAAAAAAAAACATCAGCATGTGTATCTGCCCACAGGCTTCAAAGGAAGGGAGTCATCATCCTAACAGCAGGGGAGTCAGCTCTGCAGTGAGACAACACAAAAGGCTTAGATAACTAGGAGTTTCAGGGAGAAAAGCTAATCCAACTTCTATAACAAATGCAGGTAAACAGGTTGCCTAATATTTCGAGTATAATAATTGCGGAAAAGTTCTGTCTTCATCTGACATTTGTCTAGTAAGTTCACCTTGTGGTTTCCCTCAGGGTACTTTTATTGTGTGTGTGTGTGTGTGTGTGCATGTACAGGTGATTTTGTTTGCTTTTGATTCTTTGTATGTTTCACAGCATTTGTTGACATTTGAGCCACTGAAATTGTGATTAGCAGCTCAATTTTCTCCTATACATCATTGCTACTTTCCAGTGTTTCTCTCAAAATAATTTTTTCTCAGTATTGGTTTTTTTTTTTTAACCAAGAATAGTATTTGAATACATTTCATTATAAAAATAATTTATATATAGAATAAAATGTGAAAATCTCCCTCTGACTCAAGGTTTAAAGGCATTCTCCTCCCCAAAAGTGGTGGTTAACCTGGATCTTTTCCTATGTATTTACATATAAGGTGCAAAAATGAATACACCATTACCAGAATGGTTTAGAGTAGATCATCTATTTCAGGATGGTGATATTGTTGTAAATGGAAAGCAACAATCTTAGCTATGCTAGTGAACTCCTACTGATCTATCACAGTAATGTCAGGTCACTTAACTCTACTTCGATAGACCAAAAGGGATGCATGTGCCTGATGTTATATCCCTAATTGGGCAATTTTAACTTCTTTTTTGTTCAGACATTAGTGACCTAGGCCAAGTGCTATAGACATCTGATACTTTAGACTCATTCCTTCCAAACTATAGCTATCCTTGAGAAGAATGGGAATTCCAGAACACTTCGTTGTGCTTATGCGAAATTGTACAGGGATCAAGAGACAATTGTGCAAACAGAACAAAGAAATACTGCATGGTTTAAAACCAAGAAAAGTATGTGTCAGGGTTGGTTGTATCCTCTCATCATAATATATATGTGTATATATATATACTTTTATAGATTTAATCACCAGAAAAGCTGAATTATAGAAAGAATAATGTGGCACCTGAATTGGAGGAAGGTTTATTGACTACCAATATATGCAGTTTATCCGACATTGCTTGCTGGAAGTCAGGAAGACTTGAGGGACTCGGTGATGAAGATCAAGGATCATAACCTTCAGCAGGGATTGCAACACAATGTAAAGAAGGACAAAATCCCCACAAATGGGTCAGTAGGTCCCAGAATGATAAATAGAAAAAAGATTAGAATCAAGGATTTTGTCTTGGTTGGATCTACAATGAATGCTCCTGGAAGCAGCAGTCAAGAGATCAAAGGACATGTTCTATTGTTTAAATATACTGCATAAGAACTCCTTAGATTATTGAAAACAAAAATGGGACTTTGAGGACTAAGATGGACCATGGTATTTTCAATTGTCTCATGTGCATGCGAAAGCTGGACACTGAAAGAGGAACACTTAAAGGAACTGGTGCATGTGAATTTGTGGTGCTGGCATGGAATATTGAAATTACCCTGGACGGCTAAATGGACAAATGTAACCAAGTTCAGCCAGAGAGCTCCTTAGACGCAAGGATGGCAAGGGGTCATTTCGTGTATTTCAGACATGTTGGAAGGAAAGATCAACCTTGGAGAAGAAAACCAGGCTTGGTAAAGTGGAGGGTCAGAGAAAGAAGAAGATCCTTAATGAGTTGAATTTCCATAGTGGCTGCAACAATGGGAGCAAGCATAGGAACAAACGGGGGGACAGAGACAGGGCAATGTTTTGCTGTGTTGGATCACTACAGATCAGAACAACTGGATGGCACCTCTCAACAACAATAACAAATACGAATCCCACCAGAAACCCAAAATCCCTTTTCATGGTCCCCACGTGGATTAAACCTCCAATGAAGCTTCTCTGACTAGAGTCCAGGGATGTGAATATCCTTACTATCTATCAGAAAGAGAGTATTGTAAATTTGACTGTGGCAGATGCAGTTAGGTTAAAATGGGAGACCTTATCATTTCATCCCCCTTTTGGCCCATTTAAAATTTGTTCCAGTTCTTAATATTTTCTGCTTTCTTTTCAATTTAGCTTTCTCTCTTTAACTTTGTCATTATTGGTTTTATGTCTTATTGCTTTTAAGATTTTGTTTTACATGTCTTTCTGCATACAAAATTCAGGATACAGGTCAACATATAAAGACTGTGGATTAATAGCTACCTTAGGGACATGGCTCTGAAGGAAAATTTAGTCTTGAAAACCCACGGGGGCAGTTATACTCTATCCTATAGATCACTCTGAGCTACAGCTGATTCGATGGTAGGGAGTTTGCTTTTAAATCAGTGGTTCTCAACCTGTGGGTGGCACCCCCTTTGGGGAGTCAAATGACCCTTTCACCAGAATCGCCTAAGACCATTGGAAAACATGTATTTCCAATGGTCTTAGGTACCAAGACACCACTCCTCTATCCTTCTCCAAGGGGGTCCACCCACAGGCAGATACGCCCACATGAGTACCAGGGTGAAAACTGTTACCCATGCTACACCATGCTTCAAGACAAAATTTCATTTATTATTATTAGAAATAAATATTTCACAATATATAATTATATTCATTTTGTGATTAATCACTATGCTTTAATTATGTTCAATTTGTAACAATGAAAATACATCCAGCTTATCAAATGTTTACATTATGATTCCTAACAGTAGCAAAATTATAGTTATGAAGTAGCAACGAAAATAGTTTTATGGTTGGGGGCCCATCACAACATGAGGAACTGTATGAAAGGGTCATGACATTAGGAAGGTTCAGGTGAACATAACAGGGGAGGTTATAGGGACCTGAGGAGCTGAGACAATATCTACAAGAAAAAAAAGAAATTTTTCTAAAATAAATTGTGGCGATGACTGCACAATTCTTGTTAATGTGATGGAACAAATGAATTGTGTGACACATGAATTATATACCAATAAAATTTTTTATTAAAAAATAATGTTTCTTCTCAAATGAAGGCCAAACATGATGGTGGGACAGGAGGAAAATAGAAGGAAATAGAGAAAAGAACTTGAAGGCAAAGAGCACTAACCAGGTATATACCTAGGTAAATATAATTATTTATGATAAGGAGGGAGTAAATCTAAGTACATATATTTATAGGTTGATTACTAAGGTAGCAAATGGACCTTGTACCCTCACCCAGGTGCTCCCTTAATGCACGAACACTTTGTTCTATGAATCTGGTATTCCATGATGCTCACTGGTCCAATACGATCACTGAAGTAAAATGGTGCATAAGCAAATGTGGTGAAGAAAGCTGTTGGTGCCCAGCTATCAAAGGATATAGCATCTGGCATTTTAAAAGCCTGAAAATAAACAAAAAGCCATCTAGCTGAGAAGTGGCCAAGCCCACAAGGAAAAAGCAAACCAGTCAGTGTGGCCATGAGGTCTTGAAAGGATTAGGTCAAACTCAAGAATCAAACAAACAAACAAAAAAACCATATCAGTGTGTGCTCACCTTCCTGAGGCGATCAGTGAGGACACGTGGGGGCATGAACAAGAGTGGTGAAGAAAGCTGATGGTGCCCAGCTATCAAAAGTTCTAGAATCTGGGGTCTAAAAGACTTGAGGGTAAGCAAGCAGACATCTAGCTCAGGAGCAACAAAGCCCACCATAGAAGCACACCAGCGTGTGCGACCATGAGGTGTTGAAAGAATCAGGTATCAGGCATCAAATAACAAATGTCATATCAATACAAGCTCACCCTGCAGACATGATCACTGAAGACAAATGGGTGCAGAGGCAGACAGAGTGAAGAAAGCTGATGGTTCTCATCTACCAAATGATAAAGCTTCTGGGGTCTTAAAGGCTTGAAGGTAAATGAGTGGTTGTTTAGCGCAGAAGCAGCAAAGCCCACATGGAAGAAGCACACCAACCTGTGTGATCATGAGGGGTCGAAGGGAGCCAGTACCAAGTGTCAAAGAACAGGAAGCACATCACTACAAATGAGGGGGGGGAAACAAGTGTGGATCCCAAGGTCCATTCATGGGCAATTAGACTCCCTCTTGCAGAGGAGTTGCAGGGAGGAGAAGGGCCAGTCATGGTGCAGTGGAATAGCAATGAAACATACAACATTCCTCTAGTTCTTGAGGGCTTCCTCCCCCCAGCTATCATGATCCCAATTCTACCTTACAAATCCAGCTAGACTGGAAGAGATACACTGGTAGAGATGGGAACTGAAAATTTGGGGAACCCCGGACAGATGAACCCCTTAGGACCAGTAGTGAGAGTGGAGGGAAGGTGCCTCCTATCTGAAGAATGGTCATTGAAAAAGTGGATGAGGGGAGACATCGGATAACATAAAGACAAAATAATAATTTATAAAGCAACGAGGCGTGGTAGGGCAGAGGAGAAGGGGAGAGGAAGGGAAGAGATGCTGATATCAAGGACTCAAGTGGAAAAGCAGAGATTTGAAGAATGATGAAAACAGCACGCATGTGAAGGGACTTGGCACAGTATATGTAGGCATATATTGTGATATATTGTGATGTACGAGCCCACAATAAAATTTTTTTTTCAAAAATAATGTTCCTTAACTGAGTAATGAGTATTTAAGAAATTACTCATAATTATGTTTTAGATATAGTGAACAGAAAGGGTATTGATTTTGGAACTGACCATTACTATTTTCCTACAGTTTATGATCTTGGAGATTTATAAAAGTCCTTTATCTGTTCTACAGCATTAAAATGTGAAATATTTAAGTGATATCTAGCCATCGGCATAACAACGCAGAAACCACATTTGGGAAGACAGATCTTTGGCAGACAGCTGAATATTAAAGACTGGACTCAATTTGTCACTGTGATTATTTCTTAAAGCCCATATTGATGATTTTTTTCTAGAAATAACTTACCCTACAATAAATGCATGCCAAAAAAAACCTGGAGTGGTATAATTGTCAAAGTGAGAGAAGAGTCTAATCATAACAAGTAGGTTTGGGATCTACATGTCCTTGTCTAATCTCAAATTATAGTAACTGTGACATTCACTTCTAGAGAGTATTTCATAGAACTGGTGGAGTGTCAGTTGCTCAAGTCATGCACTTTCTGCCTATAACCTAAACTTCTACTTTAAGTGGTCATTGGAGCAGAGAAAACAAAGTTCTCACCATCTGGAACTACACTGAATTTCCTCTTGAGGTTAGAGTTTCAGGAATAACTGAACTTTTAAAATGTCCATTACTTCTTATTCTTCTCTTAGTATGCTTATTGTCAGAAAAATATTTTTGAACATGCACTTTATTAAGACGAATCACATTTTTCTGCCTACTTTTTCAATTAGAAACTTTAAACAATAGATCATTGAACTCTAGATAGCACAAGTAATTTACTTTCTAGAAATATAAATGCAAATGTCAACAAATGAAGTTAAAGATAAAAGGATAGCCATTTAGATTCCTCTAAAAAAATATAACAGAAGCTATTCCTTCAGTACTTCAATTCCAAAAGAGAAGATGAGAACTGCTATCAATCTTACAGACATATCACAAAAATGCTTCAGGGAAGAAAACCATAGTGTTTTTGAAAAGCATTTTTTGATCCAGACTTTGTATGAAAAGTCAATGAAAAAAATTTAATGGAACTATAGATAACACTTTCTTCAACAGTTTAAAGGCAGTGTTTTCATTTTCTCTCATTTTTTTTCCTTTAAAATCTTTCCACTTTCTACCAGCTCTATTTGGCCATTTTCAGTTTTTCAGAACTGTGAAATTGAATACTACTCTCAGAGGTGTCATTTATATTTCTCTTTTCTGGTCAGCTTATATCTCCATTGTACTTCTGAATTATTAAGAGGGAAAGAGGCTGAGCAATAGTGACTGGCTAAAAAAGAAGAATATCAAAAAAGAAAAGTGGTATTTTTGTTTACATCCAATAAGAATGGTCTGTCAGCGCTGTGACTTATTAAGCATAGATGGCAAATGAGTCTGTCTACCCCTATAAAGATTTAGTATCAGAAATTCAAATGAGTAGTTATACTCTGTCCTATAGAGCTAGAATTAATTTGATGGCAGTGGTTTGGGTAGGTTTATGGGTTACCCTGTTGATTTTTTAAAATAAGCTATTAAGGGATGTAGAGATCATATTTTTAATTTATTTTCTTTTGTGGCATTACTGCCCTGGTAGGAGTAACAAGTCCAGACTTGTTCCTGGAGAGCTGCTGCTGGATTTGAACTGTCAACCCTGTGGGCTGCAGTCCTGAAAACTATCACTTAGCCACCAGGGCTCAGCCGAGATCATATTTTTAAAGAAAGACAATTTAAAATACTACATGAGAAATAAAATAATATGTGAGTCTCATATAAGCCTATTTTCTTTCCTGAATTTCTAAAGATATCTCATTTTCACAGTTTTGTTTGTTAAATTGGGAATAATGGGTAAGGAAGAGAACACTTGCTGGATTTCCGCACAGGAGAATGGGAGTTACCATACTCAAGGAATAGTTCTAGCATAAGAAGTAAGAAGAACGGAATGAACAAAACCATACTCTACAGAGATGTTTGAAGGTGTTTTGGAAGGAAAAAGTTGAGAGACAGCATGGGTGGGTGCAATGTGTGAGGCTTTGGAGACCTAGCCAGGCAGAATTGAACCTCCATCTCAGGGGGCCGCAATACCACACACAACCACTACGCCACGGGGGCTCAGCCCCCCAGGAATTTCTAAGAGTATTAAAGACTTTCACTTTTCAGAAGGACCCCATGTATTTTTCTGGATCTGGCCTGTTCCTAGTGCATTTTGATTACTCTGATTGTGTAGTAAGTTCTGAGAACAGGAAGCATGAGATTCCTTGCTGTATTCTTCAATAATGGTTTAGATATTCAAGGCCTCTTTCCTTTCTATAGAGAGTTGGGGATTGGTTTTTCCACACCATCAAGCAACACTGTTGGGATTGGGATCCGAATTGCATTACATATATAGATCATTTTGGGAAGTTTTAACATTCTCACCATGGTAAATCTTTTCTTACAGTAATGTTTCAGATGTTTTCCTTAGGTCCCTCAGAAACAAACAAATAAACAAACAAACAAAACTTCACTGCCATCAACTTGATCCCAACTGATAGCAACCCTATGGGACAGGAGAGAAGGGCTCATGTGGGTTTCAGAAACTAACTCTTTATGGGAGCAGGAAGCCTCACCCTTCTCCTGAGATGCGACTGCTGGTTTTGAACTACCGATTGTGAGGTTCGCAGGCCAACACGTAACTGCCATGCCACCGGGGCTCCTTGTGTCCCTGTTTTAGGTGTTGTTCCCAGGTATTTTACCTTTTGAGAGGCTACTGCACATGCTAGTTGTTGGGTCTTGATTATGTCCTCCCAAAATATGTGTTACAAGTCCTAACCTCTAGCCCTGTGGTTATAATCCTATTTGGGAAGCGATTAATTTTGTTATGGAAATGATCCAGGATTAGTGTAAAGTAGTTGTTTTTTTTTTTTTTTTTTTAGATTTTGAGCTTTAAAAAAAAAAAAAAAACTCCTGTAGAGACTAAACAAGCCAGGGTAAAGCACAGATGGAGAAAGAGAGATACATTCTTTTCTTGGTTTTCTCTTTAGAGTTTTGTTAATGTAAAGGAACCTAACTGATTTTTGTGTGCTGATTATGTACCCTGCTATTTTTCTAAATTTGGAAACTTTTTTTGTGAATTCTCTGGAACTTTCTGAGCATAGGACAATACCACCTGTGGAAAAGAATAGTTTTTCTTTATTTTTAAGCTGGATAAACATTTATTTCTTGCTTGCTGTAAGGCTCTGGCAAAGACTCCCAGGACGATGTTGAATAAAAGTGGTGTGTGACAAGGCAAACCACTCAGGGCATGCAGCAGAGCAGGAGGGGGAGCATAGTATGGAGTTCCTGAGGGAAGGCCAAGGATATACTCTGGGGACAAGGTGTGGCAACCCATTGAACTCAACCAGGGGACACTCCTGGAGATCATTGAACAGGCCTTGAACTATTTAAAAAGATTTTTCTTTTGTAATTATTATTTTAATTAAGTTATTTATTTATATATGTTTTCTGGACATTGGTTATTTTTGTTGTTATTGTCATCATTTATTCTCTTTTGTTCTTTCATCTTGTGGTGTCTTGTGTTTTTGTACATATTATTATCTCTGCAAGTCTATCTAGATACCATAGGCTGGATGAACAGTCTGGAGGAGAAAACAATGGGACTGATGGTTCCGGGAGGACATGGAGTATGGGGAGATGAGGGAAAGGAGATGGTGATGACCAACCCAGGGATAAGGGAACAACAAGTGATCTGAAGTCAGTGACAAGGTGGATATGAGAGGCCTGATAGGGATTGATTAGAAGTAATGTAAGAAAGAAAAATACTGAAACCCAAATGAAGGTTGAGCATGATAGTGGGACAAGAGGAAAGTAAAAGGAAAGAAAGGAAAGAACGGGAGGCAAAGGGCATTTATTAAGGTCTAGATATAGGCATGTACATAGATAAATATATTTATATATGATGATCGGGAAATAGACCTATGTGCATATACTTATAGGGTTAGTATTAAGGCAGCAGATGGACATTGAACTTCTACTCAAGTACTTCCTCAATGCAAGAACACTTTGTTCTATTAAATCGGCATTTCATAATGCTCACCTTGTCGACACAATCACTGAAGACAAATATGTGTATAAGCAAAAGTGGTAAAGAAACCTGATGGTGCCTGGCTATCAGAAGATATAGTGTCTGGGCATTAAAAGCTTGAAAGTAAACAAGTGGGCATCTAGCTCAGAAGCAACAAAACAACATGGAAGAAGCACACCACACCAGTCAGTGCGACCACGAGGTGTTGAAGGGATCAGGTATCAGTCATCAAAGAACTAAAAATTATATCATTTATAAATGAGAGGGAGTACAGATTGGGGACCCAAAGCCCATCGAAGGGTAAAGCGACATCCTCTTACAGAAAGATCGTGGGGAGGAGATGGACATAGTCAGTGTACAATGTAGGAACAATGAAATATGCAACTTTTCTCTATTTCTTAAATGCTTCTCCCCCCACCCCACTATCATGATCCCAATTCTACATTACAAATCTGGCTAGACCAAAGAATGTACACTGGTACAGATAGGAACCAGAAACATGTGGAATCCAAGATACATGATCCCTCCAGGACCAGTGGTGAGAGTGACGATACTGGGAAGGTTGGAGGAAGGTGGAGTAGAAAGGGGGAACTAATTGTAGGGATCTACATGTAACCTCCTCCCTGGGGTAGGGACAGCAGGGAAGTTGGTGAAGGAAGACATCTAAGAGTGTACAATATAACAAAATAATAATGATTTATACATTATCAAGGGTTTATGAGGGGGGTAGCAGGGAGAGAGGGGAAATATGAGGAGCTTAAGTAGAAAGAAAATGATGATGGCAACAAATGTACAAATGTGTTTTGCATACAGTGGATGGATTTATGAATTATGGCAAGAGTTGCATGAACCCTCAATAAAATGATTAAAAAAAGAGTGGTGTGTCAATATGACATCCTTGTTTTGCTACCATTCTTAAAGGGAAGGCTCTCAATCTTTCTCTCTTGAGAACATGCCTTTTGATCCTTGTGAGTTGCAAGCAAGTCAATTATTCTATATCACAAATAATATTATTTTATAACACATAAAGCCTTTCCTTCCAAAATTTAAGTTTGAGAGGAGATATTTTGCTACTATTACTCAAGAGAAATGAGTGATTAACTGAACATTAATAATTAATGAGCTAAGTTTTCATTAGAACATGGTCACATTTTCTGTTAGAGTTAATGTATGCTAGTGTAGAGCCCTGGTGGTACAGTGGCTGCACTTCGGCCTGCAATCTGCCAGGTCTGCAGTTCCAAGCCACAAGCTGCCCTGTTGGTGAAAGAAGGGTGAGCTAGGCCAGGTTGGCCACAGAAACAGATCCAGGAATATGCATAATATCTATGTAAGAAAGAGCTTTCTACCAAGAAGTAATTATATACATACTTATATCCCAGCCACCTCAAGTTCATAAGTGTGATACTAATCCATAAGTCCCTCTTCAAATTCATACAGCCACATGTGATGATGCGGAATGCAGAGTCGTGTGGATCTGAGGTGGGTGGAAACCTGGCAGGACTCCCTCAGAGTGGCCCTCAGAGTGTCAGCAGGCAGAAAAGTCAAGGCAGAGGGGGTGGGGGAGGTTCCCAGGACCCTCCTTATGAGAATACCACACTCACAAAGAGCCACCTTCAGGCTATATGGGCTGATGGACAGCTTGGATACCAGCCCTACACTTTTGTGTATCTTCAAGTTGACATAAACTTATACACTGTTAACTACCACAAAGGGACTTTCTGTTCCCTTAAACAGTTGCTGTCTCAGAAACCCAAAGGGGTTGTTCTACACATCCTACAGGGTCACTCTGAGTCAGCATCTGTTAGATAGCAGGGAGTTTTGAAGGGAATTCTGGGTTCCTGAAGTCTTATGTATTGGGCTGCCAACCACAAGGTCAGCAGTTCAAAGCTACCAGCCACACCAAGGGAGACAGATAAGGCTTTCTATTTCCAGAAAAATGTATAGCTTTGGAACCCCACACGGGCCCCAGGGTCACTATGAGTTGGAAAAAGACTCGAAGACAGTGAGGGATTTTTCTGGTTTGAGTCAAATTTTTTGCAATCTCATTTTGGGAGGTGGGGTGGGGGAGGGAGTTTATAAAAGCACTTAAAAATACAAATGTGTGATCTGTAATTCATCTTTGAAATTCATGACCTCAAGGAAACGCAAATCCACTTCTGTTCGCATGGTGCTGTTGAAGGTTAGGCAAGTAAACTTCAGTCACTAGGGTGCGAGGATTTTCCTTCTAAAACACTGACCCTTTTATCTGCCTTGTTTTCCAGGACTTCTCAGAGGTGTTCAAATCTTGATTCCTGCCCAAGTGTTGTCGGCCTGTTAACAAGAGTACTCTGACAGTCTTGCTGCCTGCCGTGCTGTAGTGTGTGACCCACAGAAGTCAATACTTTATCATTTCCTTTTGCCCCAAGTGCATTTGAAAGGACTTTCTGATATATCTCTTTTTATTGTGAGTGAGTACTGGGGAGAGGAAAATGGCTTTCATCTATTATTGCCCTTCAATAGAGAGTAAAAATGAAGGAAGCAAGAAGCCATATTTTAGGCTTTTCTAGATACTTGACTCTCTTTTTTAAACGTTTTATTGGGAATCAAGTGAAAGTTTACAGAGCAGGTAAAATTTATTACATCCCCAGCTCTCCAGGAGCAAGACTGGGCTTCACACACAAAAAAATTATTACATTTCACAATTCATCCGCACGTTTTTTGTCTCATCTGCCACAATTGCCTTAAGGTCCCCTATTCTTCTTTCTCTTCTGTTTCCTGATTTTGTTCCTCCTCCTTTTCTAACCTTCTGAACTTGTCCTTGGGTAAATGCTTTGCCTCTGACCTTAAGTGGTTGCTCAATCTATCAAAGGTGTCAGGTCAGTTCCCAACCTGAAGGATAAGAGAGGGCCATCATCTTGGAGTTCCCACTATCTTTAGGATCTTCTACTATGATCCTCTTCAGTATAGTTAGTGGTAGGAGCCAGGAGCTGTGAGACACAAAAGGATTCCCCCCCCCCCCCCCCAGGTTGTCTCCTGCTTGCTAGCTCATTGTGTGGTCAGCTGCTTAGAAGTTTTCTCCCTGAAGGTATCAGCCATCCAGAGCACTCAGACTATTGTCCCTCCCACTGTAGGTGGGGCTCACATCGTATTGAAAGGCCGCCATCCTGAATCTAGGATCCACCCCTCTTGTCACAGGTGCACCCCTAACCTCCCCTCTTCCTAGCGCATATACAGTCACCCCTCGTACATCCCCCTCTTGTTGCTGTATTGTGGTAAAACCCCTTCCTGTGATGTATGTGGTTACCTGTATTCAGGGAGGCTGGCACATCCCTAAGTACATATAAGCCTTGGTTAGAAATATCTTCTCTCTCCTCCTCTCATCTCCCACCTCCACATGGACCACCAAGAGGGGCTGAGATCAGCATGCTGCCATAAAATGTATCTGACTCCTTTATTTTTATTATTATTTTTTTATTTTAGGCATCACTGCCCTGGTGGTGGGAGTAGGAGTCCAGCCTTTGCTCCTGGGAACTGGAATTGAACCTCCAACCCAGTGGGCCGCAGTCCTGACTCCTTTATTTTATCTTTTCTCTTATCGCCCCTATTCTCTATGACTGTGCTATAATCTTCATATAGTATTGCCTTATAATTGCACCTATGGGCCCCCCATGATTGTCGGAGACTGTGTTAGTTCTGGTAGACTAGAGAAACAAATTCATAGGCACGCATATGGATATAAGGGTAAGGTTTATTCAATTAATTAATTTATTTTGTGGGCATCACTGCTCTGGTGGGAGTAAGAGGCTTACCCTTGCTCCTGGAAAGCTGCTGCTGGATTTGAACTCCCAACCCTGTGGGCCGCAGTCCTGCACACAACCACTGTGCCACCAGGACTCATCCCGGGTAAGGTTTATATACAAGAAGAATGGAACATTGAGAAAGCAATCCAACCCAGTCCAGTTCAAAATCATAAGTCCGATATTAGCCCATATGTCCTAAACTAGTCTATAAAGTCTCCTTCTGACTCATGAAATCACAAGCCAGTGGGTGCCGAATCCCAGGGCTGGCAGGCGTCTCCCCATGGCTCCTCGCTTCCAGGGTTCAGGGTCCATTAACAGCATCCAGTGGTGGTAGAAGCAACTCTACTCAGTGCTGGCAGGGGTCTCCAGGTGGCTTCTCCAGCTTCAGAGGTCTGGTTCCATCAGGGCAAGACCATGTGGCTCCTCCCCCGGCTCCTCCAGCTCCTCAGATGCTGCCATTTTGCCTTGTCCGTAATTTGTCATCTCAGAGACTGATTCCCAACAACTGGGAAGATCGCCTCTTAGCTTCACGAGGGAAATATCGCGAGATTTCCCAGAAGTCTCAGGAGAAAGCCATGCCCACACAGAGGCCTCATTGGCTACTCAATGACTCTCTCCAGATTAACAACCCAGACTCCACCCCTACAGCTCAGTCATGAAATTGGCATAGGTACATGACCACCACAGAGGCTGGTGACTCTGACAAGGAACCACCTCATTCTTCTGGTCACAGGGCTGTGAGACTGATGTATGTGTGTTTCATTAGTTCCCCAGACTCATGGTTTCTGAATGCCTTTTACTTTCACTTTTCTTTCTTCCGGACCAGGGAGAGCAAACGTGTGCCTTAATGGCTGATGACTAGCTTGGAAGAGCCCAGTGAGATGTCAGAGGCAGAGCATTGTCTCTGTGCACTGTATTGTGTCTATGGACTTGGATGTCCATCAAGACTATGGACCTGTAGATTCTTTCTTTAGAGTAATTTATTTGATTGATAATCCTGAATAGAAATAGTGATGAGAATCGATTTTTCAAAATGTATTCATCCAAAGGTCAAATTTCTGTAAACACATGAAATAAAATGCTTCTAATCTTCAGCAACTTAGTCCTAACAATGATATTTATAATGCTTGCTGATTGGTTCTGACTCGGCGATACCAGGTACAACAGAGTGAAGCATTGTCTATTTCTTGCGCCATTCTCATAACTGTCGTTGTACCATCTCATCTGCCACAATTGCCTTAATGTCCCCTATTCCTCATTCTCTGCTGTTTCCTGATTTTTTCCCCTTTCATTCTTAACCTTCTGAACATTGTCCTTGGGTAAATACTGCACCTCTGATCTTAAGTGGTTCATCAATCTATCAATTTCCAACCTAAATGGTGAGAGAGGGTCATAATCTTGGGGTTCCCACTACATTTAGGCTTTTCTAATATGACTCTCTTCAGTACATTTAGTGGTAGGAGCTGCAGCCATTATGTCAATCCGATTTTATCAGAATGCTGTCCTTTTCCGGGGACTAGTTCTTGGTAGGAGCCTGGGTGGCATAGCATGTTATACACTGAGCTGCTAACTACGAGGTCAGCAGTTTGAACCCACCAGTTGATCCAAGGGAAAAAGATAAGTCAGCCCATTTCCATACACCACCACCTCTCTGTCAGTTTGTTGGATGATGGTGGCTGTGTGTTGCTGAAATGCTGCCAGCTATGTCACTGGTGCCTCAAATCCCAGCAGGACCACCAAAGACAACAGGTTTTTAGTAGAGTTTTCAAACTCAGAATAGATTACAAAGAAAGAACCGGCTGCCCACTTCAAGGAAGTAGCGCTGAAAACCTTATGCAAAGAATAGAAACATTAGCAGATACTGAATGAGTGGAAGGAAAACGTTGTCAGAGATAGTGCCAAGAGAAGGCTTATTGACAACCTGTCATATGTAGATGTCAGAACCTTGCTTCCTGAAAGTGAGGAGGACTTGAAGCTCTTGCTGATGAAGATCAAGGATTGCAGGCTTCTGTATGGATTATGTCTCACTGTGAAGACCAAAATCCTCGGACCAATCGGTAAAAAATAAATGGAGAAATGGTTAAAGTTGACAAGCATTTTGTCTTGCTTAGATCCACGAACATTCTTCATGGAAGCAGGAGTCAGGAGAGGAAAATAGATGTTGCATTTGGTAAATCTGCTGCACAAGACCTCTTCAGAGTATTGAAAAACAAGGACATCCAGAAAAACCAGTCCCTGGTATATACATGCATCATGATATATGCATGATGCTTGGTGAAGCAGTGAGACAGGGAAAAAGAGGCGGATCCTCAATGAGATGAATTGATACAGTGCCTGCCACAGTGGACTCAGGCATAGGAACAGGTGTGAGTATGACATAGGCCTGACCGACATTGCTTCCTTCTGTTGTGCATAGGATCATACTAGGTCAGAATAGATTTGAAGGCGTGTAAGTAAGATCCTTTCATGCAGGAAAGCCAGGATGGATGACCCTACAGAAACAGTAGTAACCAGAGCTCTGGTTCCCTGAGAACACAGGAAGGCTCGGGCTTAGGCGGGGAGGGAGAGGTGGAACTGATAGCAAGGATTACTGTATAAATCCACTTAGGAGGAGCAAATGACAGAATTGCATGTGAAATATATAATAATAGAATATTAATATGTAACAATAACTAACAAGGGTTCCTGAGGGGAAAGGTGGGAGAGGGAGGGGAGAATGGGGAGCTTGCATCAAAGAGTTCAAGAAGAAAATGTTTTGAAACTGATTATACTAGCAATTGTACAATTATGCTTCAACTACTTTATCAGGGGGTGATCAATCCTCTGATATACTCACAGTAAGGGTTCAACAGGCAGTTGTGTAGCGATAATTATTATTTATTACAACACCGATATAGAGATCATGAGAGAGAGAGAGAGAAGAGCATTAGAAGTTACATATGTATCCTTTCATAATACATGCTCACCTCCGCTCCGCTAGATGGTCCACGTGGCATAGGAGACAAGAGAGCCGCAGCCTGGAGGGAGGCAGGCTGGAGCGAAGCAGGCTTGTTTTCTCTATCCTATATCCCATCACTATATCCTAGCCAAGGCCCTAATTCCAGGCAAGATCATACGTCACAGGAGAGGGCTCTCTTAAGGGCTATATGGGGATAAGGGGAGTGGTCTTAGGAATGGCTGTGGGACTATGTGGAGAGAGTAACGATAAGACTAGACCTGGGACATCTGAAGGTAGATAAAGAGGTGTCCGATGAGGAGTCTTTGACCAAGGTTCTTGAAGCCCTCCCACAAGCTTCCAAGGCAGGGAGTCATCATCCTAACAGCAGGGGAGTTAGCTTTGCTCTGTGACAACACAAAGGTCTCCGATAATTGGGAACTTCAGAGAGAATAGCTAACTTCCATAACAAATGCTGGTAAACAGTTTGCTTAATATTTAGAGTATAATAATTGTGGAAAAGTTCTGTCTTCACCCCACACTACTTGAATTATGGAATGTTTTAACAAATGGAAGAACTTCCAATAAAATGATGAATTTTAAAAAGAATTGACTTGATTGACCTAATAGCATCAACAACAACTAATTCCGTAAAGATTTACAGTCTCAGACACCCACAGGGGCAGTCTGACTTTGATTTCTCTTAATAAAGTGTTTGAAGTACATGAGACAAAGTCTCCCCATCTTCTCTTCTAAGAGAACTCTGGTTGTGCTTTTCCCAAGACAAATTTGTTTGTTCTGCTCGTAGTCTACATTCATTTCAATTTTGACAGCATAATAATCCAATGCATTGGTTTTTCTGCACTCTTCCTGATTCCCTGTGCAGCTTTCCCATGCATATGAGGCAATTGATAAATACTGTGACTTGGATCAGGTGCACCTCAGTTATCCTCCTTGTTCCTCAATACTTTGAAGATACCTTGTGTAACAGATTTGCCCAATGCAATTCATCATTTGACAGCTGTTTTCAAGGGCATTGATTATACATTCAAAGAAAATTTAATCCTTGATCACTTCAATCTTCTTTTAATTAAACATGATTGGTTTTTTGGTGCAAGTATGAGAATTTTTGTTTTCTTTACATTGTGTCGTTATTAATACTGAAGGCTGGAGCCTTTGTCCCTCATCAGTAAGTAATTCAAGTCCTCTTGGTATTCAGAAGGAACAGTTGTTTCCTCTGCATACTGTGGACTATTCGTGAAATTCCCTCCCATCCTGATGCCATGTTCTTCTTCATATCGTCCAACTCTTGGACTTTAATCAGCGTACATATTGAATAGTAGAGTGACAGGATACAACCCTGATGTATACCTTTCCTCATTTCTAACCACACATTCCCCTTGTTCTGTTTGAATGACTGCCTCTTGGGCAATGTAAAGCAGTGGTTCTTAACCTGTGGGTTGCAATTTCTTTAGACGTTGAACAACCCTTTCACTGTGGTCAACTAAGGCTATTGGAAAAACACGTCTTTCCGATGGTCTTAGGAACCGAGACACTGCTCCAGGCAAGTCTGTCCACATACAGCTAGGCCCACATAGAGTAACCGGCAACAAGACTGTTACCCATGATGCACCATTCTTCAAGACAAAATTTCATTTATTTGTCATTAGAAATAAACATTTCACACATTGTAATTACATGTTAGTTTTGTGATTATCACTGTGCTTTAGTTATGTTCAATTTGTAACAATGAAAATACATCCCGCATATCTGATATTTACATTATGATTCATACTAGTAGCAGAGTTACAGTTCTGAAGTAGCAACAAAAGTAGTTTTATGGTTGGGGGTTATTGGCCCCTTTTACCAACTGCTCTTAACAGGGTCAGATTAGGTCCTAGATAGATGGGAGAAAACCGGGGCCAGAACTCAAAGTCATAAAAGATTAGGCTTACTGGTCAGGTCTGCAAATGAACTCACCTCTTGGCTCAGTTTTCGGTCAAACACGCACAGGTCTATAAGGGGAACGTAAAACTAAGGGGGATGTACATCTTAGAAGAATCGACTATCTGAGATCAAGGAGACAGCATATACCCAGTGAACAAGTTCAGAACGGTCAGGTGAGAAGGAGGAGTGGAAAGGGAAGCCATTAAGAGCTTTTGTGGGGTAAGTGGTGTTTCACTGTAGAGGTTGTGATCAATAATACAAAACAAAATCTCTGTCAATGATTGAATGGAAAACTGCTCTGCTTTCACTCAAGTCACAATAAAAAAAACTCGAAACCACACTCACTGTCATTGAGTTGATGCTGACTCATTTTTTTTTAAGGCATCGCTGCCCTCAGGTGGTGGGAGTAGGAGGCTCAGCCTTTGCTCCTGGGAGCCGGAATTGAACCTCCATCCCAATGGGCCGCAGTCCTGCGCACAACCACTACGCCACCGGGGCTCAGCGATGCTGACTCATTTTGACCCCATTGAGCAGGGGAAAACGGCCCTTGTGGGTTTCGGAAACTATAACTCTACAGGAGTAGAAAGCCTTGTCTTTCTTTCATGGAACAGCTAGGGGTTTTGAACTGCCGACCTTGCGGTGGCAGTCGAGTACATTCACACTATGCTATCAGAAGTGAAAAATAAGTTCATTATTTTAAAAAAATTAATCACAGTATCTCATTGTTTACCTAGAAAGAGGTCATGTGATCATCTCAATAGATGCAAAGTATTTGACAAAATATCCATTTCTAAAATAAAAATTCTCTGCAACACAGTAACAAAACATCCTCAACCTTATGAAGACATCTAGGGAAAAACAGGTAACACCAGATTTCAATACTGAGTATTTTCCCCTATGATCAAGAAGAAGAGGAGGTTGATTGTTTGGTATTTTACCACTCCAGGAACTTCCTAACTTTGGCCAAATGACACTTTGGGCCGAATAATCCTTTGACATGGGTCCTGGCCTGTGCATTGCTGGTTTTTACCCACTACAAGCCAGCAGCCACCTCTCTCTCTATTCCCAACCAACGGTATGGCAGCCTTTTTTCTCTTTCAGAACGTGACAAACTATTTCTTATATCACATGGAAATTCAAATCACTTACAGTATCCTAAGAACATTAGAAAAGAATAGACTGAGGGTGGGGTCTGGGCGAGAGGGAAAATGGGGCAACCAATACTAATGATGGATGTAAAACCACATCCAACCTCCGCCCCCAGGGGGAGGAACAACAGAACCCTGGGTTAAGGGATACAGAGGGCAGTGTAAGATATGAAAAGGGAAAAAAATATATATATGCATATATAATTTATCAGGGGTTCAAGAGGGCGAGAGAGTGGGGAAGAGGGAAAAAAAGAGGAGCTGATAATAATGGGGCAAGTAGAAAGATAATGTTTTGAGAATGACGATGGCAAAATATGTACAAGTTTGCTTGATATAATTGATCAATGGATTGATATATCTGTAAGAGCCCCGAGTAAAATGATTTAGATAAAAAGCACAGATGGTTGATTTTACACTTTATCTATAAAGTTATAATAATGAAAACTGTAGAATGGCGTTGAGATCAATAGAATACGCCTGAGAGTATAGAGAACTCGAACATATATGGACCTCTGTTTTTGGTTAGAAAGGTAAATAAAGTCAATGCAGTGGCCAAAATATGCCTTTTCAACCAATCGTGCATGAACACTTGATATTCATACAGTGAGGGAAAAAACGGGGATGGACTCAAATTTCGAATCATATATAAACTTTAATTCCATAAAGATTCTAGATCCTTTGTTTAGGGGAGATTAAACAGAAAACCTTTATAGACAGCAAAGTGAAACCTTCCCCTGTGCCTCAGCAGAGGACTGGCCAGGCCCTCCAGCTCCCGGCGCGGAGGCGGGGCTCTAAACTCGGGCGACCAATCGGACAGCCGTGGGTGGGCGGGGCTCCGTGTGGCGGGAGGTTTGAAGGAGCGGGAGACAAGGGATCAGCTGAAAAGCCGGAGGGGGAGGGCTTTTCTGCTATAGCGCCGCCCAGTTAGCTCGGGTTTTGCAAGCGGCGCAATCCCCGAGCTGCTCTGCGCGGAGCGCCTGGAAACTGCTGCACTTGGAAGTCCCAGGCGAGCGCGGCGGGGGAGGGGCAGGTCACCGTGAGGTCCCTCCATTAGGGGTGAGGGGACCCTAACGCACGGCTCTATCTCAAGGGGAGGTGGTGTGGCCTTGAACTCCTCTGGGCCCCTAGTGCGGGGAGGCCCGCGTAGACCTTTCTCCACTCCCCGGCGCTGTGGATCCCGTTCGAGTTCGCTCAGGCGTTCGGCCACCTTCGGGCACCGCTGGCGAAAGTGAACGAGTGAGAGTCCGTAACACAGCGTGAGGTCCTGGCTTAGGTTGCTGTCGTGCTGCTGGGGATTTTGAAGCAAAATCATGTTTTGAGGTTCCTTCCAAAGTTCCCAGGCTGCGAATATCTTCTTACTTCTGATTCTCGTGATCCCTCGGTGTCGCTGAGGCGCCACGGAGTTTCCAAATAACTTTGTGGAGACAAACCAGGTAACTCTATGGGGACACAGGTCTGAGTCGCGAATTTAAGAGGATCGCTGTTCTCGTTATTCCAAAGAGGTCTGAGAGTCCAGAGCCCGCTGCCATCGAGTCCATTCTGAGTCTTGGCGACCCTAAGCGACGCGATCGACCTGCCCCGGTGGATTTTCCAGACCCTTTGGAAGTAGGCACCCCCCGCCTTTCTCTGCTCACAAGGTCTTTTTTTTTTTTTTTTTTGTAATTTATTGCCCTAGGGCTACATTGAAAACCTGGACGGGAAGATCACGGCGGGAGTGAGCCAGGGTTGCGCGCATGCTCAGGAGCGCCCTACGACTCTTGTTGTGGTTCCGTGGTTCCGCCCAGTCTCCGCGTTCTTCCTGGCCGGCCCGCGCCCGGGCCCCGGTCCTCCACCCAGCACGCGTTCACATGGCCGCGCCTCGCACCTCCGGAGGTCCCATTCTGAAAAGTAAGTCGGACTTTTCTCTCTGACTGCGTGCGGAGTCCTCTGAAGAGGGTGGGGGGGAGGGGAGGGGGTTAGGGTAGAGGGTCGCACACCGGAAGCCCTTGCCCTGAGATTTGTGGGGTTCGGGCTGCCTGTTCAGGTTTTGAGCCCAGGTAGCACGAGTCGTTGGGTGGGACTCTGGGAGAGCAGCTGGGACCAGTTTCCTGTTCACTGCCGGGGAACCGCCGCCGGAGCCGGTTGTGTTGGCACGTGCTTTGCATGAAAGAGACACCCCTTCTGCCCCCGGCCCCCCCCCCGCCCCAGTGCAAGGTGCTGGGCGCTCCAGTACCCCTTCTGCGACCCCGGGTCTGGAGGGACCCTCACCGAAAATGGGGTTCCTGCGGAGTCAGAACTTCTGGGGTTACTTTGGATTGCAAGCTGCCTGTCCCTGGTGTCTAGTTTCACGTAATTGCCGGGTTGTTTTGTTTTCTTCCACCTCTGGGGCATTGGTGATGCTGGAGAGCTTTGGAGAAAAGATGGGTTCAGCATTATGGTTTGGAGAAGGAGGCAAGGCGAAAACCGGACGTCGATTTTGACCCCTTTTAAGTGGGTGAACTTAGAGGCGTGGGGCAGCAGTGGGATCCAAAACAAGTGATCAACTAACTCTGCTACCCATATTTGTATTTCTCTTTGCACTACTGGCTGCATACGTTCTTAGTGTGCCTTTTATTTTTTTCATTTTGGGGGAGGAGGGCATCACTGCCCTCTGGTGGAAGTGAGAGGCCCAGCCTTGCTCCTGGAGAGCTGCTGCTGGATTTGAACCGCCAAGTCAGTGGGCCGCAGTCCAGCACGCAACCACTAGGCCACCAGGGCTCAGCCGCTGGTCCATCTTCTTAATTGTTGTTTGAGACCATTGTGGAAGCCAGTGTGTCAGTCTTTCTCCTTGAGTGCCCTACTCTTTTTTCACTTTCCCTCTACTTTACCAAGCATGATGCCCTTCTCTGGGGATTGCACCTTCCTCATGACACGCCCAACATATTTGAGGTTAAATCTTGCCAACCCTACATTTAGGGATCATTTTGGCTGTGTTCTTCATGTTCTTTAACAATAGTTTTTCTTGGCTCTTACATGTTCATTGTCCAATTTTCATATGTGACAAAAGCTTCCTGACTTAGGTCAAGTGCACCTTAATTTTCAAGTGATATCATTGTTCTTCAGCATTTGAAAGAGATCTGAGATGTAGCCATATAATGTGGCCTATCTAGGGTAATTGCTTATGCTAATGTTTCTCAGCCTTTCTAATGCCATGACCCTTTAATACAGTTCCTCATTTTGGGTGACCTCCCAGTCATAAAATTATTTTCATTGCAACTTCATAACTGTAATTTTGCTACCATTGTGAATCAGGCGAACCCTGTGCAAAGGGTGTTTTGACACCCCAAAGGGCCATGACCCACAAGTTGAGAACTGCTGGCTTATGCCATTTATTATAATTCTGGTCTGTATGCCTGTGGTTATAATTCCATTTTAAAAGGGAGTTCTCAGCTAGAGGAATAGACAATTTTAAGTCCTGACTTTAGAAGAGGATGGAGGCCTGGTGGGGTAGTGGTTATGGGTTAGGCTGCTAACTGAAGGTAAGCGGTTCAAAACAAGTAGCTGCTCCGTAGGAGAAAGTGGGGGCTTTCTACTCCTGTAAAGAATTGCAGTTTAGGGCTGAGCCCCAGTGGCCTAGTGGTTGTGTGCCGGACTGTGGCCCACTGGGTTGGCGGTTCAAATCCAGCAGCAGCTCTTTAGGAGCAAGGCTGGACCTCTTAGTCCCACCAGAGGGCAGTGATGGCCCCCCCTCCAAAAAAATTGCAGTTTCAGAAACTGACAGGGCCATTCCACCCTGCTCTGTATGCTGTGAGACGACATTGACTTGATGTCAGGGAGTTTGGTGTTTTGGTTTCAGGAGGGAGTATGAACCAAGTCATACCCTTTGTTTCCTTGGTGATGCTGTTGGCTAAAAGAAAGAAAAAACACCTCCGTAAGGACAAGTGTGAGGATGCTGTGAGGATGAGCGGACTCCGTGGCACCTGACAACTAACGCACCAAGCTGTTCCTGACGTAGAAGAGCCTTCTCGAGCAGAGAGAGCTCAGGACCATTTCAGAAAATGTCCCAGACGGCTGTCTGAAGTGGTGACGACAGAGACCAGGGACACCAGAGACTGTGGCACGGAGACCATGGACAGGGCCAGAGAAGCAGCAGTGAAATTGTGGAACTGTCAGATACAGTGACAGCTGGGCGATTTGGCCCATGGCGGCAGAATCAGGGGCTCACTTGACTGAGAGACTGAGGACCAGAGAGAGTCTTGACTGCTGGCTGAGAAGAGGTGTTGCTCTCCAGCAGCGACTTATCCTCCTGTTTACTGATTCTGACTTGTGGGACCTTATTAACTTCCCTAATAAACCTCCTTGGTTGTGGGTATTGTCTGTGCTAGGGGTCCTCAAACTTTTTAAACAGGGGACCAGTTCACTGTCGCTCAGACCGTTGGAGGGCTGGACTATAATTAAAAAAGAAAAATATGAACAAAATCACTGTGGGCCCGGGATGAATCGGTTGCTAAGCAGGACAGGTAGTGGTAGTAATAACACCCAGCGGCCAGATAAATGTCCTCGGTGGGCTGCATGTGGCCCAGACGCCGTAGTTTGAGGACCCCTGTGCTCACAGGCTGGTGTCCTTCCATGTGAACTTAGTTGATGCCTTGTTTGTTTGAAGGCAAGCCTTTAAGATAACAGCTGCTACCCTTTCTGGCAGCTGGGTACCGTCTGCCTTCTTCACCACACTTCCTAACAAGCTTTTAATGGGTGAAATGTTAGATGTACTTTTTCATATGAATGGAATGAGAAAAATCATGAAATATTTGAGGGGTGCTGAAAATGCAAATATGTATTTTGTGTTCATGTCTTGTTTATTTTCAGATGTAGTGGCATATGTTGAAGTATGGTCATCCAATGGAACAGAAAATTATTCCAAGACGTTTACAAACCAACTCGTGGATATGGGGGCAAAGGTAGGAAATTCATTATGCCTTTGGTTACCTATGGAAAGTCTGAGAAAGGGTCTGTTTGTATTTTCTCATTTGGGGAATTATTACTTAGAAAATAAAGGACAGGGCTGAGCCCCGGTGGCGTAGTGGTTGTGCGCGGGACTGCGGCCCACTGGGTTGGAGGTTCAATTCCAGCTCCCAGGAGCAAAGGCTGGGCCTCCTACTCCCACCACCTGAGGGCAGTGATGCCTAAAAAAAAAAAGAAAGAAAAAAAGAAAATAAAGGACAAAAGCTTTACCTAGTGTAATAGGTGAAGTTAAAAAAAAAAAGAAAAGTCTGGGACCATTAATAAGTTGCAACAGTAGGATTTACAGAACAGTTCATCTTATAGGTGATATGAGAGAAAGTGATGGGATAAAAATTTAGATTCTGATATAGTATCAGAAATGAATCTCTCAGGGTGGAAGGTACTCAAAACACAAATGGGAAGAGATGCCTAGACAGTTGCTGTGAATGTGCAGTCAGTTACCTGGGAACTCGGGGCTGTTAATCCAAATGAGGAATGCAGGAAAGAAACAACTAAGACAACAGCAAACCTACTGCCAAAGAGTGATTTCTAATCTACGGTGACTTTCCATGAGGTTTCTGAGATTTTGTAAGTCTTTATGTGAACAGATGCCTCATTTTTCTCCCAGGGAGCAGCTGGTGGATTTGAACTCTGGACCTCATGGTTAGTAGTCCAGTGCTTAACCAACAGCACCACCAGCGTTCCTTCAGGGAAAGAGCGTAAATTTGAAATACCTGACTCTTAGAGAAATAGTTCTGTAAACCATGAGCATGTGTTTATTTTGGCATTTGGGGAGAGGGTGAGTGAATAGTGAGAGTTGGTTGTTACGTACTTTTGGGTCGGTTCTAACTCAGCAAGTCTTCACCCAACAGAAGGCATTCCTATCATCATAGCCATCTGTTTGAGCTCATTGTTACAGCCGCTGTGTTGGCAGCTCTTCCCCTTTTGTAATTTGAGACCCTTCGATCCTGAGATACTCATCTTCTGCTACTGTATTAGACAATCTTCTTTACTAGTCATCATGTGCTCACTGTTCATAGTTTTTGAAGTAGGTCTTTCTCCCAAGGTTGTCTTTCTCTGGATGCTTTGCTGAAGCCTGCCTACCATTGGGTGGACCTGCTGCTAGATGAAATGGAATTTTATATACTGCTGTGGCTACCTTTCAGCAACATGAAAGCCTCCACAGTATGACAGGCTGATAGACTAGGGAAGGGGGTGGGACCTGGGTAAGGTAAGACACTGATGTAAAATTCAAGGAGACAGTCCCTTTCAGGCGTGAGGGTAAATGCTTCCTTCAGTTTTGCATACCTTCATTAAAAGGGACGAAAAACTGAGTGTGCTCAAACTCACTGCCATCAAGTCGTTGCTGGCTCATATTGACCCGATAGGACAAGGCAGAACTGCCCCCGTGAGTTTCCGATTCGGTGACTCTTTATGGGAGTAGGAAGTCTTGTGTTTCTTGTTTCTTCTGAGTGGCTTTTGGTTTCTGACTGCGAATCCTCTGATTGGATCGCAGCCCAATGTGTAACCACTGTGCCACCTGAGCTCAAGAAGAGAGGAATTAGAATATTATTGTATGTGGAGAGGTTCGTTTTGGACCTACCACACAAAAAACTCAACCCCATTGCCATCTGATTGATTCCGACTCATGGAGATGCTCCAGGACAGGGGAGAACAGCCCCTGTGAGTTTCACAAGCTTTCATCCTTAAAGAGAATAAAAACCCTACTCTTCCCTTGCAAAATAGCTGGCGGTTTCTGAACTACCTGACACATTGACATGTGAAGCCTGAGGGAATTTCCATTTTATACCCTGCTGGCATGATAGTGGTTACAGGTTGGGCTGCTGACCACAAGGTCAACAGTTCAAAACCATCAGCCACTTCTCTAGAGAAATATGAGGCTTTTGACTCCCTTAAAGAGTGAGTCTCAGAAGCTCACAAGAGGGCAGTTCTATCCTGCCTTGTGGGGTCGCTGAGTCAGAATGGACTCAATGGCAGTGAATTTGGTTTTCTATTCTTGGGATGTTGTTGCTATTGTTCACTATGGTGGAGTCTGGTGCCACAAGGGCAGCCCCTTAGTAAAACTGCCTCATTGAGTTTTCTTGGTTCTCATGTATATGTAGAAGCAGTCTGGAAGAAAATCTTGTCGTAGAGAAGTCCCTCCTTTGGCTGTGCTCTGGGAGGTGTGAAGCTTCCCTTTGCTCTTTAGGAGAAAGACTCAGACCCGATAGGGTTTTCTCCTCTTGTAAGCATCACAGCCTGAGAAACTCAGAATCACTTCTACCTTGCTTTCCAGGGTGCTGTGAGTCTTCAATGACTTCGCGGCCATAAGTTTGGTGTTGGGGGTTTCCCAAGACTTTCTTCTGTGCTGAGCTGCTGCCTGGGCTCAAACCAACTGCTAGCACATCAGCTGGGCCTACATGCCTGTGACCATTCCAAACGTAAGGAGCCGTGTAGTGGTTAGTTCAGTGTAGGGGTTGCCTGTTGGGCTTCATGGAAGAGTTACATGCAGTCTCTTAAAAACCAGTAAGGGCAGTGAAGCCTTGTCCTTTGCGGTCACTAGGAGCTGGATCGACTTGGTGGCAGTGAATTTTGTGTTTTGGTTTGGTCGAGTGTGGCAGACAGGGTTCTTCTAGAGGAATAAAATTCAGGACACTAGTAATGCCTTTTTATGTTTATATACTGAGAAAGATATATAAGATAAAAAGATATCAAGTTAACTATAAGGCAATACAGATTGCTCGGTGCAACTCACTTAAGATATATAAAATAAAAAGAGAAAGTTCACTATAAAGCAATACAGATTGCTCAGTGCAACTCACTTGCGTGAGGCAACTATAAGACTAGCAGTGCTTCAATTCTTGAGGGCCGCTGAATAGTCCTCTGTAGAGCAATCCAGGCTATCTGATTACAGGCTGCAAACGGCAGAGCAACAGTCACCAACAGTCACCAACTGTCTCCAACAGTCAGCCAGATAACAGAGTCCAACCGTCCCCAGCTCAAGAGATGTATATCCCAGAAGCGTCGAAGTAGGGCTTGAAGGATCCTCAACTCACAGTGACACAGTCCACGATTCGGTGCCCCACAGGTAGTGTTGCTTGAAGGTCGAGGCACAGGACCAACAAGGCCGCTCTCTGGTCCGAAGATCAGGAAACAACAACAGAGAGAGAGGGGCGGGACTTGCGAAACACTTCCTGTATCTGCCCTTCAATTCATCCTGCGTGTTCATTGGCTGTGCCGTCACAACAGATCCACCAATCTTCTGTGGCCATGTTGGCATAACAAACCTACCCATCACAATCCACCCCTTGCCAACATGGCACCTGTACACAATTTTTACCCATATAGAATTTCTAGACATCAATGAAATCAAGCTTATACTTAACTTTAAACATCTATCATACATATAAACGAGAGCACACTGAGTTCAATTGTAGCTGATATATCATACATGAGCAAAGAAAAAAAAATTCAATAAGCTAATAAACAGAAAACACATGAATAATCACAACCCTCGCTTCTCTAATTGATCACGTGGTCGTAATTGGTAGGTAGAACTACCGTCTTCTACTATCCATTCTGTATTACCTTTGCCCTCAGCAATCACTTCAGCTGGTTGTGGTTTTTTGCCTGGTGGGGTGACCCAGACCTTCATTCCTGAGGGGTCTAGGTCATTAGATGTCCTGTCATGATGTGGTTGCTGTAATTTACCATTAACTTTTATCACAGAGCATGGTAGCACTAAGAGTCGGCCTATGGGATCTCCTGGATTTCAGATATATTCCTCTTTACCCCCATTATGTAACACCAGTCCAATTTCTTCTTGATAATCTGGATCAATCACACCACTCAGTACAGTGACACCCTTCCTGATCTGTTGATCCAAAGGCATGAGAAGCCCAAAGTGGCCAGGGGGCATTCTCAGCTGCCAGTTCAGTGGAATCCGTGCTGTGTTTCCAGGTAAGAGAGTTCCTTCTTTCGGGACCAGGACCTCCAGTCCCGAAGAACATAGGGTTGCTGGGACAGGAAGCAAAAATGCTGCAAGTGGGTCAATAGGAGTAATAGTGAGTGGTGCCATGTAGTTTGCGTCGCAGTTGTGTCTTCAGGAGCCCATTCCATCGTTCTATCAAGCCAGCTGCTTCAGGATGATGAGGAACATGATATGACCAGTGGATTCCATGGCCATGGGCCCATTGCCGCACTGAATTTGCTGTAAAGTGAGTTCCTTGATCTGAAGCAATGCTATGTGGGATGCCATGCCGGTGGATGAGGCATTCTGTAAGTCCACGAATGGTGGTTTGGGCAGAAGCATTGCGTGCAGGGAAGGCAAATCCATATCCAGAATATGTATCTATTCCAGTCAGAACAAAGCGCTGCCCCCTCCAGGATGGGAGTGGTCCTATATAATCAATTTGCCACCAAGTTGCTGGTTGATCTCCCCGAGGAATGGTTCCGTACCTTGGACTTAACGTCGGTTTTTGCTGCTGGCAAATAGGGCACTCAGCAGTGGCTGTGGCCAAGCCAGCCTTGGTGAGTGGAAGTCCATGTTGCTGTGCCCATGCATAACCTCCATCCCTGCCACCATGTTCACTTTGTTCATGTGCCCATTGGGCAATAACCGGAGTGGCAGAAGAAAGAGGAGGGTCAGTGTCCACAGCACGTGTCATCTTATCTACTTGATTGTTAAAGCCCTCCTCTTCAGAGGTAACCTTTTGATGAGCATTTACATGAGACACAATTACATTTACTTTCTTGGCCCATTCAGAGAGATCCATCCACATATCTCTTCCCCACACTTCCTTGTCACCAATTCTCCAATCATGTTCCTTCCAAGTCCCTGACCATCCAGCCAAGCCATTAGCTACAGCCCATGAATCAGTATACAGTCTCACATCTGGCCACTTTTCCTTGTAGGCGAACTGAACGGCCAGGTGCACTGCTCGGAGTTCTGCCCATTGGGAGGATTTTCCTCCACCACTATCTTTCAGGGAGATCCCAGAAAGGGGCTGTAGCGCTGCTGCTGTCCACTTACGAGTGGCCCCTGCATATCGTGCAGAGCCATCCGTGAACCAAGCATGACTTTTCTGTTCTTCAGTCAAATTATTATAAGGAACTCCCCAGGAGGCCATAGGTGCAGATTTGGAAAGAGAAGGTAATGTGAAAGGAGTGGGGACTGTGGGCATTTGGGCCACTTCTTCATGCAGTTTACTTGTACCTCAGGTCCTGCTCTGGCCCGATCTCGTATGTACCACTTCCATTTAACAATGGAGTGTTGCTGCGCATGTCCAACTTTATGACTCTGTGGGTCAGACAGTACCCAGTTCATGATGGGTAGTCCAGGCCTCATGGTGACTTGGTGGCCCAAGGTGAGGTGTTCAGTCTCCACCAAAGCCCAATAACAGGCCAACAGCTGTTTTTCAAAGGGGGAGTAGTTGTCTGCAGAAGAAGGCAGGACTTTACTCCAAAATCCTAATGGTCTACGCTGTGATTCATCAATAGGGGTCTGCCAAAGACTCCACACTGCGTCTTTATCAACAACTTCTAGCACCATTGGGTCAGCTGGATCATATGGTCCCAGTGGCAAAGCAGCTTGCACGGCAGCCTGAACCTGTTGCAGAGCCTTTTCTTGTTCCAGGCCCCACTCAAAATTGGAGGCCTTTTGTGTCACCTGATAAATAGGTCGAAGTAGAACACCCAAGTGAGGGATATGTTGCCTCCAAAATCCGAAAAGGCCCACTAGGCGTTGTGCCACCTGTTTCGTTGTTGGGGAGCCAGATGCAATAGCTTGTCCTTCACTTTAGTGGGAATATCTCGACATGCTCCACACCACTGGACCCCTAGAAATTTTACCGAGGTGGAGGGTGCTTGAATCTTTGTTGGGTTAATTTCCCAACCTCTTGTACGCAGATGCTGTACTAATGAATCTAAAGTCTTTGATACATTCTCCTTAGTGGGTCCAATCAGCATAATGTCATCAATATAATGGACTAGTGTGACGTTTTGTGGAATAGACAGGCGATCGAGGTCCCTTCGAACTAAATTATGGCACAGGGCAGAAGAGTTGATGTACCCCTGGGGGAGAGTTGTGAAAGTGTACTGTTGCCCCTGCCAGCTGAAGACAAACTGCTTTTGGTGATCCTTTGAAATCGGTATCGAGAAGAAGGCATTGGCCAGATCAATAGCTGCATAACAAGTACCAGGAGAAGTGTTAATTTGCTCAAGCAATGAGACCACATCTGGAACTGCAGCGGCAATTGGAGTCACTACCTGGTTAAGCTTACGATAATCCACTGTCATTCTCCAGGATCCATCTGTCTTCTTTACAGGCCAGATAGGTGAGTTAAATGGAGATGTGGTAGGAATCATCACCCCTGTATCTTTCAAGTCTTCGATGGTGGCATTGATCTCTGCAATTCCTCCAGGAATGCGGTATTGCTTTTGGTTTACTATTTTCCTAAGCAATGGCAATTCTAAGGGTTTCCATTTGGCCTTTCCTACTATGATTGCCCTTATTCCACATTTCAGGGATCCAATGTGGGGGTTCTGCCAGTTACTAAGTATGTCTATTCCGATGATGCATTCCGGAACTGGGGAAATAACCACAGGATGGGTTCGGGGACCTACCAGACCCACAGTGAGGTGTACCTGAGCTAAAACCCCATTAATAACTTGGCCTCCATAAGCCCCCACTCTGACTGGCGGGCCTTCGAACCACTTTGGGTCCCCTGAATTAGTGTCAGTTCAGAGCCAGTGTCGAGTAATCCCCAAAAAGTTTGATTATTTCCTTTTCCCCAATGAACAGTCACTCTTGTGAAAGGCCTGAGGTCCCTTTAAGGAAGGCTAGAAGAAAGACTAACAGCATAAACCTTTGGTGATGTGGCAGGGTCTTTCTTCCAAGGGACCCGGCCTTCCCCTCATTCAAGTGGTTGTGGGTCTGTAAATTGGCTCAGGTCTGGGAATTGGTCGATTGATCGTGACTGCCTTTTCCTCTGTTCACCTGATCCAGCATTCTTCTGCATGTATAAGTCACGT
>PVJH01022186.1:0-37148 GCA_004026705.1 Nesogale talazaci | reverse complement strand
GGGGGGGGGGGGGGGGGGGGGGGGGGGAGCTCTTTGATACAGCAGCAGCAGAGGAACATGTAAGCGACTTCTCTTGGGGTCCACTGCAGGTCCTCCCGCCCTATGCCCACCTTCCTGAGGGCACCGGAAGCCCTCCGAGGGGGTGGGGCTGGGCCTGGGCTAGGGGCTGTGTCTGGGGCTGCATGTGGGCAGTGGCTCGGCTGGCTTGGGGTGGGGTGGGGTGGGAGGAGGGGTGGGTGCTGCAGGCAGCCCCTTTATCAGCACTGCCCCACCCCCCCAGGCCTCAGGACTCCAGACTGATCAAGGGCTAGCAAAGGAAGGCTCCAGTAGGCTGAGTCAGCCCCCAGCTGGGGTGGGGCGGGGTCACGTATAGGGCAGGCCTGGCCCTTCTGCCTTTTATCCCGGCCAGCCAGGCCAGCCCAGTGTCCCCGCTCCCAGCCCAGGTCTCCATCCCGAGGGCCCTGTCTGGCGGCCCTTCCCCTCTGCTCTCCTCACTCTGGTGTCCCTCAGGACGCAGTGTCCCTCTGTCCCGCTTCCTGGAAGGAAGACACAGTGGGAGGCGGCACAGTGGGAGGCCGAGTTTATTGGCAGGTCCCCTCCAAACCTTCCCTCCCTCAGGAAGTGGGCAGCGAGTGATGGGGTGGCGGGCGGTGGGTCAGAGACGGGAGTTCCGCTCCTCCTCCTCGTTTTCCAGCTGGTAGGCCGGGCGGTAGGTGGCCTGCCCTCCGGGGCTCAGGCACTTCAGGGCAGGGTTCTGCACCGTGTTCTCTGGGCTTCCCAGCGAAGTGTACCTGGGGTGGGAGGCCAAGTCTGTGGGTGCGGGGGCTCTGCCCACCTCCGCCCCACCCCTCCTCCTCCCGGCACTCCCTTACCCCCGGTCATACAGGATACAGTATGGGACAAACAGCTGGCGCAGGAAGTCCCAGATGTCTCGGAAGGTCCAGTCCTGGGAAGCCAGAGGAACGCAGGAAGGTCACCCATCCCCACTTCCCTCTCCTGGCCCTGCCCTCCTGGGTCCTTGGCCTCTGGAGAGGGTTGTTGGCCTGGCTCTTGGCTGGACCCTGTTCAGAGTGACCAAGCACTGAGGAAGGGCATGCCTTCACCCGCTCCTGCTCCCACCCTCCCCTCCCCCCCCGGGAGGGACCGCTCCCAGGGGCCCGCACGCCCGGTCTCCATGAGGGAGGCGTCCAGCCGACGTCACCAGCCACCCTGGGAACAGAAAGATTGGGCTTCTCGTTGCATTTGACCTTTAAAAACAGAGCTGAAATCCCACAGCTCACCTCTTCAGAGTGCGCGGTTCGCTGTCTTCAGACATTTGTATTGAATGAAAACCTAAGTATGCGTAGCCATTTCAGTATAACTAGCTAGTGGCAGCCTCCAGGAGCCTCACCGGAAACAAATAGATACATAGTAGCAATGGCCCAAGGCAGCGTCACAGTAGGCGGGGACAAGAGTGAGGTGCGGAGCACCTTGTCCTGCTCATGGAAGCAGCAGTCCGAGGTCAAAAGACGCACCGCACGGGGTCACGCTGCTGCACAGGCGCGCGCGGACGTGAGAAGCAGATGTCCCCCTGGGGTGCCCCCAGTCAGGGCGCTGTCAGCTGACATGTCTCATGTCCCGTGTGAACGCCGGACACTGACGCAGGGCAGAATGAGCAAAGAGAGCAAAGCCGCCCCTGCACACGGTGCTTGGGAGGACGGCCCGAGGGCTTCTTGGAGGACGGAGGGGGGGGGGGACTGTCTCATAGACTCAAGCTGTGTCTTCAGGAGAGACCATCCCTGGAAAAGGACATTGTGCTTGGCAGGACAGAGGGCCGTGAAACAGGCAGGCCCTCAATGACCTGGGTTGACACGGTGGATGGCAACATGGGGCCCAGACCAAGAACATCTGTGGGGAAGGTGTGGGGCTGGCCTGTGTCCTGTTCTCCTGGACACTGGGTGGCCGGAGTCGGCACGGACTGCACAGTGCCTTGCCACCGCCACCGCCTCCCCCGCCACCCACCATCACCTCCACTCCCACCACTCCCACACCACTGCTACTGCCACGTCACCACCTCCACCATCATCCACCACCTCCACCTCCATCACCATCACGACCATCTCCACCACCACGGCACCACAGGTCTGTGTCACCGTCCTGTCCACTGTGGGAGGCACAGCGCTTCCACTGGGTTGTTGGTGCTGCTGGGTCATGGCAGCCCCTTGACAGCCCGAGCTGCCCCAAGGGGTTCCCTAAGCCGCAATGCTCACAGATGCAGATGAGCCGGCGTGCTCCGGCAGCACAGCAGGGTGAGTGTGAATTGGGGTGAGTTTTTAGGGGCTGCGTGCTTCGCCCTTGTGTGTCCAGGGCTCAATAAACGTTGGTCAAAAGACAGAGGGGGCGGAGAGCAGTGTTTCCCTTGGACAACGGGCCCCCATCCTTGTCCTTGAAGCCCTGCCACGGTCAGGAGCTGAGGGCGCAAAGATGACGGTCAGACGCCCCGGGCACCCCCCTTACCAGCAGTGGGTTGACCCGCATGAAGGAGGGCCAGCCTGCGTCGGTGGGGCTGAAGGGGCAGAGGCTGCACGAGTAGGGGTCGGTGCGACGGGTGCCCATCAGCACGGCCTCCAGCTGCGGATGCTGGGCCTTCAGCTCATACAGGGCCTTCTTCATGTCCCCCTGCGCCTCCAGCACCTGCAGGTCGTACCTTGGCCAGGAGGAGAGGAGAGGGGGCATCAGGCGGGGGCCCTGCTGAGCCCCTCTGACAGGCAGTGCCCTGCCCGGGCCGCTGATACCTCTTGATGGTGTCTTGGAGGAACCGCTCCAGCTCGGGGAAAGGGGAGATGCTGCGGATGTACAGGATCTGGAGGGGTTTGTGGGCACCCGGACATTTCCTGGGGGGGGGAGGGGGGGCAGAGGAGAGAATCCACAGGTTTGCCTCTGTGGGCAGGAAGTGGCTCTCACACGGTTCTCAGGATGCTGGTGAGGACGACGGGGCAGCCTCTCTTCTCCCCGGGCCGTGGCCTCTCCATGCACTGGAACCCACTTTCTCTGGGGAGCCCACTCTGACCTCTCACCTTTAAGCACGCCTCCCCACCAGGGCTGGAGTTCCCTGTAGGGAAGGCTGGGGGATGGGTGGGGGTGGGCAGACACAAGTCGTGGGCTCCATAAATACGGTGGGACAAGGGGGACTCGGTAGTCACTGTGGCTGAGACGCCCCGGGCCTTCCCCTCCTCCCTGCTTCCAGGGATGGGGGACAGAGAAGTGGGCCTCCTGGCCCAGGCCGCAGGCTTACCTCTGCACAGCGGCATGGAAGAGGTGCAGGAGGGCAGTGCCGTCCTTGCCTCCATTGAAGCCCACGCAGAGCTGGGGGAGGCTGTACTGAGCCAGGGCCTTCTCGATGACCTGCAGAGCACCCGCCACCTTTTGGCCCAGAGGAGACCCTGCCAGGCGGGCAGGGAGGAGGGCGTCACACAGAGGTGCAGGGCCGTCAAGGGGAGGGCATGTGACCTTCCCGGTGTAGAGTTCCTGGGATAACGCCCGGTCCCAGCCTCTCCTTGCCTCACTCAGGTCCTTTCGCGGTGGCCTGCCCATTCCTCGAACCGCCTGCTGCCTCCCTGCACGTCCCTTTGCTCCCTGCCGTCCTCACCCACCTCAGGGTTTGACCAGCCACCCCCCTTGTCCCTCAGCTTGGGTGGCGTGCCCAGAGGCGTCTCCTCTGACCCCTCCCTGCTGTGGCATCCCCCTTGTCACCCAATTCACGGCCCTCACATGATTGGTCTAACGTCGACTTTTCCTAGAAAGCCCCCGGCTGGGCGGGCGCCGCCTGTCCAGGCAAACATCTCCGAATGCCCAGCTCGGCCAACAGCCCCGGGAAGACTGAGTGCGGCAAGGGCCGTTACTGCTGCTCCTCCTGGACTGAGGGGACACCCTGAGGGCCCTGGCACCCCGGAGACCGAGAGGGGGCTGGGCGTGGAGCCGGCGGAGGGGGGTGAAGGGAGACCCCTACCTGAGTTCTGAAGTGCGTACACCGCCTCGGCAGCCTGCCCCACGGCATTGGGCACATAGGGGACCAGGGCCTGCGGGGGCAGCTGGGCGGTCAGGTAGGCTAGTGCCTCCTCCAAGGGGCCTTCCTCCTTCGAGTCCAGGGTCAGCCGTACCTTATAGTAGTTGTTGCTCCAGTCCGGGTAGGAGCCCAGGCCGATCGTGGGCCCAAAGTGGGCCTGGGCCCCAGCCAGAATGGGGGCAATGGAGGCCTCGTCGGAAGCCACGTACAGCTCCCGCAAGTGGAACTGCACGGCCGTGTTCTGGAAGAGTCCCTGCAGGCCCTCCAGCGCCCGCTGCAGCAGCTCCGGGATGCCAGGGAAGAGGTAGACGTTCTGGACAGAGACCAGCGGGAACCGGAAGGGGCGGCCGGTGTGGGGGTCTGTACCGTAGTGCAGGCGGGCCGAGGCGGGCACCATGGACAGCTTCTCCAGGCCCTCCCTCCTGAAGGCTCTGATGGCGGCGTCCAGCTCCGGGTGCAGCCGGAGCTCCTCGCCGAAGGCCTGTGCCACGGCCTCGAAGGTCACGTCGTCATGGGTGGGGCCGATGCCGCCCGCCGTGAGGACGTGGGTGAACTGGCCCGAGAAAGAGGCCACCTCGGCCGCGATGGCGGCTACCTCGTCGGGCACGATGGAGACCCGGCGCACCTGGACGCCCAGGGAGCGCAGTGTCCGGCACAGGAAGTAGGTGTTGGTGTCCTGCGTGTGGCCCTGGGGTGGGGGGGAGGCAGAGGATGGGAGAGTCAGTGCCGTGAGGGCAGAGAAGGGCGATGACAGCTGTGTTCTGTTCTTTGGGGGCCACTCTCCAGTTGCTGAGTAAAAACACAGGCAACCCCGTCTGGAATGGGGGACGGGGTCCCCGTTGGGCCTGCGTCCACCCCTCCCCGTCTCTGGCTCAGCTGTTTCTAGACCAGGGGTACTCCACCTTCATTTTTTCCCCAATGATTTTATTGGGGGCTCTTACAGCTCCTGTAACACTCAATGCATTGTTTGTATCAAACATATTTGTACACGTTGTCCTGTTCATTTCCACATATTTTCTACTGCGCCCTTGATATACGCTCCTCTTTCCCCCTCCTTTTTTTTAAATTTATAAATCATTTTATTGGGGCCCCTCTCACCTTCATGCTGCAACCCTTTCAGACAGTGCCTCATAGTGGGGGGGGGGTGACCCCCAACCATCACATTCTTTTTGTTGCTACTTCATCACTTGTCATTTTGCTACTGTGATGAGTCGGGTGACCCCTGTGAGAGGGTCGTTCGACCCCCAAAGGGGTCCTGGCCCACAGGTTGAGAACCGCTGTTGGATTCTGCAGTCCCCGGGGGCTGGGCCGGCTGAAAGGCATGCGGGCGGCGGGGCAGACTCCGGACTGCTCAGCGCAGGGTTGCCGGTGCACACCGACCTGCTCTCCCAGGAGAATGTCGGGAACTTCCAGAGGGTGGTCACTAAGGTTGGACGTGATGTCCAGAGCCGTGGGTTTGGGGACTGACAGGTGTCGTCATGCACTGACTCGCTCACTGGCCCTGAGCCGATTCAACCACCAGGTAGACTGTAACTCTTTCCGGGAGCAGGAAGCCCTGTGTCTTCCTCCCCCAGAGTCGCTGGTGGTTTTGAACAGCTGACCTTGCTGGGCACGGCCAGGCTCGAAGCCCCTAGGCCACCAGGGCTCCCTGCCTGGGAAGACAGGCCTGGCGAGCGGCTTCCAGCATGTGGACTCTACCGGTAGTCCTGTCCTGCACATAGGACCGTCACCATGCGCAACGAAGGAGCCCTGGGCGTGCCCTGGGGTGCAGTGTCGGGCTGGGACCCCACCGGCCACTCCTCGGGAAGAAGACGGGCGTGGCTTTCCACTGCCCTGCGGACTGACGAGCCGGGAACCCGCCAGGGGAGGTCCCTCAGTCCGACAGGGGGCTCACGGACAGAAACCACTTGGCTGGTTTCGGGAACAACGGTCCGGGTCGCGAGCCCTCTGCCTCCCCGTGCTGTCTTCCGGACGTTGCCCCAGGTCCCCGGCTTGGGCTCTTTGGTTAGCGTTATCTCTGGGGACTCCAGCCTCTGGCCTTCTCCACTGTCCTCACGGGACGAGGCAAGGTGCTCACCCCGTCAATTCTACTTCAGAAGCTCACCCCATTCGCTCTCTTCTGTCCCCACTGCCACCAAGCAGGTCCCTGGCACCTGTCACCTGGACACAGTGGCGACATTCTCTTGGCCAGGCTCCCGGCCTCCGGCTCCAGGGCTCCGGCCGGGCCTTCAAGTAACCTTCTTGCCCAGGCATCGCCCCAGTTGCTTTGCCCTTGAACTCAACCGCCACTTGCTGTTCCCCAGTGCATATGGGACAAAGGTCACCTTCCCCTTTGGAGTACCCAGGTGGCCACTCTGCTGGCCTGCACCGCACGGTCTTCTCTTCCGGCACGCCAGCCTACTTTTCTACCACGGGGTTAGTGGGTACAAAGCCTGTTCTAGAGTTCAGAAGAATCTGGTTGGAATTCCCTCTCACCCCCCCTTCCGAGCTGTGTAACCACGGGCAGGTTTCTTCACTGCCCTGGGCCTCGGTTCTATAAGTCACGATTGAGATTTGTAACATATCTTGTGCATCACGATGTCGTGTAAGCAATTCGCCAGGCCCTGTTCGTACCGACCCTCCCATCTCTATGCCGTGCAGTGAAGGCTGACTCACGATGACGCTGCAGGCCGGGACAGGGCTGCCCCAGTGTTGGCGGGGCTATGACTCTCCTGGCCTTCTCCCCAGGAGCAGCTTGGCGGGTTAGAACCACCTGCCTGGGGGTGAGCTGCCCAATCCATAACCCACCACGCCACGGGGGTGCCTCGAGAAATGCAATAGAAATCAAGTGCTACCCGCTGTCCTTGACCTGGACGCAGAGACAGTGAGCAGGACTGCTCCCTCAGTCTCTCCAGACAAACAGACATTCCTCCTGCGGAATGTCGGGTAGGGGCTGAGGGTGGGCGGCTGCTGGGACTCCTGATCTTTTGATTAGCAACCGGGCACTTGAGCCACCAAATGCCAGGGCTCCCCCCTCAATCCATAGGGTCACCGTGACTACGCAAGGCGCCCCAGCGGGGTTGGGGGTTAGGCACTGGGCTGCTAGCCACCGACCAGCAGTTCAAACCCACTAACAGCTTGGGGCGGGGGTGGAGGGGTGGGGAAGAGACTCGGCCTCATGGAGATTCACTCCCTCGGAAACCCACTGGGCAGGACTCTTTTGTCCAGGGAGCTGCCAGGAGTCTGAACAGACGGGATGGCCGTGAGTTCGGATTGTGTGTTTGCTGGTTTCTGTGAGACGGTGGGTGACTCAACGGGCCAGGGGCTGAACCCACCCCACTGCTCTGTGTGGGGAGAGAGTTCTGTGAGTCTGCCTCGGAAAGGCCAGCAGCCTGTTGGGGATGCACAGGGGCGGTCCATTCGGCCCCCTACGGCTGAGTCGGAACTGACTCAAGGGGAGTGGCTTTGGTCCCGGTTACTATCACTATGAACTCGAAACCTAGCAAAATTGGGTGACCTGCCTTTTTGTTCACTACAGGCTTTTGCTCTCTGGAAGTCCGCCCCCTTTCATTTTGATCCCCCCTCGTGAAGAACTTACTGTTAACCTGGTCCGGTGGCAGAACAGGGTCACCAAGTGCATGTTCTAGACCCTCGTTTGGTAAGAAGCGCCTAGCCTAGGGTCTGACATGCTTGCGAGGAGCGGTCCAAGATACACCGACTGGAGTCTCTTCATTTGGAGTACAAGAGAACGCGAGAGACCAAATACAAGAAATGGCCGACACACAAACCACGGCCTCTCAGAGCCCGAGAAGAACTAGTAGGTGCCCAGCGACCAAGACGGCCGGTGCTGCTGGGGGACACACTTGAAGGTTGTGGTGGGAATGGGAAGTCCAGGTAGAACAAAGCTCCAATTCATTGAAGAAAAGACACCAGACTCAGAGGGCTGGCAGGGACCAGAAGACTGAGAGGAGGGATCTAGAAACCCCTTTTCACCTTAAACTGAAACACTCCCGGAGGCAAACTGGCCGGCCGTCCACCAGTAGAGGGGGTTCTAAAATAAACAGTATCGCACTGAGAAGGTGTCCCTTAAATAACAAACTACCCGAGACCAAAGGATCGACCTTTACCCCCAAACAAAGACAAAAAGGCAAGGCCGGGAAGGGAAGCTAGATCAATGGAAAAAATGAGCATTGACTGACACATTATGAAAACGGTAACCAATGTCGTGGAACAATTTGTGCGGAAATTGTTGAGTGGGAACCAGTTCACTATGTAAATGGTCACCTGAAAAACAATCAAGTATGGGGGGGTGGGGGGGAAGAACCCCTCGACGCCTACCTCTCAGGCCATAGTCGGACTGCCACGACCACTCTGTGGGGATGGTCCCTCACAGTGCTTGTGCCCCGTGCAGCAGCCACCCTGCTGGTGCATGCTTTTCCAAACCCGGTGGCTAGAACGCTTCAGGAAAGGACACGTGGTCTGTGCCTTTCCTAGACCCTGGCTTCCCTGTCCTTCACGGGGTTAGTGGGTAAATAAGAAGCCATAGCTTGGCAAAGGGTAGGGACTTGCTACCAGGTTTTGACAGTCAGGGAGGATAAAGGTCATGTGTTCTTCACTAGGAAGGGCTCAGCCAGAACCAGTCTGCAGCCAAGGGGCTCCCACCCCAGGGCACCCTCCCTCCACAGGCAAGTTGCCAGGCAGGGTGCTCATGGCACGAAAACAGCCCCCACCCCCACCCTCCCCCTGCCACAAACACACCTTGAGGATCTCATCTCCAACAATGATGATGCCGGCTGTCACGTTGTGCCCCGGGGGAGGCTCGGGGGCCCTAGAGGCCATGGTCCTGCCTTCTCCTGCCCTCTGCCAGGCCCTCCAGTGGGCACTCAGACCCCGAGTCAGGGGCCGTAAACATGAGGATGCCGCCAGACCTGCAGTACTCTGGGGGCCACAGACTGGCAACAGGAGATCCTGAGTAGAGAAAACCAGGAGCCAGAACAGACCAGGTTGGGAAACAGGAGTGCACGTCGCTTTCAGTCTCCTTTACACCGTTGCGTTGACAAGGGACTCTTTTAACCCTGTCTCTTTAATAAGCCTGTTTTCAAACCCCAGCTTAGGCTCCTTTAAATACGCCCTCTAAACCTGTCTCTAGTCTCCCTAAAAAGACCTGCTTTCCCGAGCAGCTGCTCCTTTAAGTAGATGTCTTTTAAAAAAATTTTTTTCATGCCGAGCCAGTCTTTTTCGAGGGTCTGCACTGTCTTAGGAGCCTGCCCCTTTAAATGTCTCTTCTCTTGGGGCACCTGCCCCTTTAAATGTCCCCCCTTCCGTACGTATTTAAATACAGCCCCCCCCCCCTCCCGCCGACCCTGTCGCCTTCTACTCCAGGCGCTGCACCCTTTCTAGCCCGGAATCCCTTCTCCTCCCATCAAGCTCCAGACTACAAGATTGTCCCAGGGTCTCACCTGCCTCTTTTGCTCCTTAACCAGATCTTTCCCTCCCTCATGTCCTCGGGGAGCTTCCGTACTCAGAGTCCCGCCCTGGGCTCGCACCTGCTTGATGCTAATTGGCCACTTTGACAGTTACTCAGACGACTGTCCAGATTTTCATTGGTGAAGTCGCTTGTCGCTCGTGGACTTAAGCCAGTGGGCGGGAACAACGCGGAGTCACTAGAACCACCGTGGCCCCGCCTTACCCGGAAGTTCGGGGGCGGGGCCTAGAGGGTCTGGGCAGTGAGAGTAGCTGCGGTAGGTGGTGTCCTCAGGACCCTGGGGACGGGCACCCCTCGTTTATCGCAAGCTCTTTCCCCACGTCACTGTTATTACAAGACCTACCTTAGCCCCGGCTTTCACAGAGCGCGGGCAATTTGAGCAGGGGACTTGCTTTCACGAAAAATGGGTGAGCGAGTGTTCAGTGTGTGTTTCGCGGGAGGTAACACGCACCAGCGCAGGAAAAGTGGTGTCCTCCAGTTCCTGCCCCTGTATATATAATGTATATACGTTATTTGTACTTTGAGTAAGTGGTGTGAAGGGCGTTGTGGGCTCTGCAGGGAGCTGCTAACCAGACCCAGCAGGTCAACCCTGGGGACACAGAGGGGGCTCTCTGCATCCCAAACCCAAAGGGCGGTCTCAGAGTTTGGGGGTTGAGCTAGAGACGGTGTGTTGTAATATCCTGCTTTTACCCCTCCGGGTGAGTGCGTTCTTTGGTATGATTTAGCAGTTGGTTTTCTGAGTTCAGACACTCGAAATTGCTTGCTGTATAAAAGAAGGGTAAATGCTTCTTTGCACCCTTTTTGGCTCGGGGGAAACCACTGTATTCTGGGATAAGGGGATGGAGATGGGTCAGCCCTTCCTTCCAGTGTGGGAGTCACAGGGAGGTTTCTCTGACCTCCGTTTTGAACTCCTGTTTCATGTTTGCATCTGCTGGAGTTCTGGGGGGTGACAAAGTGGTCACACGGCCACTGTGATTCTTTAGGGACGGCAGAGAAAGGCTGGGCTTCCTACTCCCATAAAAAACAGTGACCGTGGCTGAGCCCCGGTGGCGTAGTGGTTGTGCGTGGGACTGCGGCCCACTGGGATGGAGGTTCAATTCCAGCTCCCAGGAGCAAAGGCTGGGCCTCCTACTCCCACCACCAGAGGGCAGTGATGCCAAAAAAAAACAAAACAAAACAGTGACAGTGTTGGAACCCCACAGGGGGTCACCGAGTCAGCGCGGACTCCGTGGCTGTGAGTGTAGATGCTGCCTTTATGGACCATGAGCAGTTCGAGGGCTGATACTGGTGTCAGAAGGGAGTTGATGGGGTGGGGATATCACGTGGCTGTAGTAAGTATTAATGATAAAGATGCTTAAACCCCTTTGACAGGAAAAACCCTAAAACTCTCCCCGCCCCCAGTTTCCTTCAGATGTGCTGTTTAGCCTCCCCGTTCCCCAACATTGGTCTTGTAGGCACATGTGAGGGCTGAAGGTAGGGAATGCCTTTTGTGTCTACTCTGGGTTCTCTTACCAATTCCTATGGTCTAGAAGTGCTTCTCAGATCTTACTACTCAGACCAGGAATATAGTTGATTCTTTCAATTTGACTGGGACCCGGATGTGCACTTCACAGGCTCTGGATGCTGCTGGTGGATGCAGAGTACTTGCGTGAGGTGCTGTCAAGTCTACCCAGCTCTCAGCAAGCCCTCAATTGGCCTTTAGGAGAGGGTCGGGGTTTAAACTAGCAACCTTTCTGACTAGCAATGAGAGAGAGCACCCAGGGATTCCTTCAACATTTTAAAAGTCCTCAGATACGCTGTTGATACATATCCATGAATGGGGGGGGGGGGGGGAAGCATAGAGGGTAAAGCTATGAAATCTTCTTGGACATAAGCACACACCTGGAGGGAGTGAATCACAGGGCCCAGGAGTTCAGGATCATAGTCTGGGGGACACGGTCAATGGGCACAACATAGTCCCCAAATGCTCCATGTACTATTTTGGTGAGGCAGGACCAGGGTCTTAAAAGCAGCCATCAAAGGTGTAACTATTGGTCTCTCCCTGTCGGAAGGAAAGAAGAACGTCGTAAATAAGACGCACGTGGAAGCAATCACTAGATGAATCCCACCACTCAGAGACCTGAAGAACTTGAATCTGGTTCTAGTCAGCAGACGGTACCCTGCTCCCACCGCCAACTACTCTGTGAAGCATGACGTTCGAGGGTCTTGGACAGAGTGGGAGAAAAAGGAGGACAAGACTCAGAAATCATGCAAAGCTTGCCGTGGATTCATGGCAGGGTAAAGCCTAGTGGAGCCGCCACTCTCTCAGCTCACCCTTCACGGTTCAGTTGTCAGGTCTAAAGTGGAAGAATGACACACCCCTGAGGATCAGGAACCATTGGGGACCTAACAGGCTGCATTTACCCACGGAGAACCTTCAGAAGGGTTAGGAGAGGAGGTGGAATGGAAATAGGAAGCTCAAGGAGGTGGAAGCACAGGGAGGAAGTGGGAAGAGTAACTTTTAATTGTGGGAACTGCCATCGTTGGCCTGAAAAACGGATTTGTGCTAAATTTTCACCTAATTCACAATCAACATTTATTTATTTTTTTGTGGGCATCACTGCCCTGGTGGGAGTAGGAGGCCCAGCCTTGCTCCTGGAGCACAATCAACAGATTTTAAAGGGAAAAAAAAAGTCCTCCAGATAGGATCAAACACATTTTACAGATGGGGAAAGAGATGCTGAAACACTGACATGAGTGGCAAAGTCAAATTTCCATGCCATGCTTTCTGGTCTGGACAAGTGAAGGTTTTAAGCCTGAACTAGAATCAGAATCAGCTGACGTGCCGGCTAACAAGTTTCTGGGTCAAACCAGCCTGATTGAGTAGACCTACGGTGGAAAGAGACTGTTGTAAACTTGGGGTACTCTACTTAGTCGTCAGCTGAACGCTTAATAGCTGTCATTCCATAGCTCAATCACATCAAGCACTATTGTACAACTGCTACCACAATCAGTTCCAGAACATTCTTTTCCTTCTTGAACTCCTTGACAGCAGTTCCCTTTTAAGCTCCCCTCATTGTTTCCTTCTGTTTCATTTTTTTCTTGCTTGTTAGCTCTCCCAAGTTGGAGTTTTATTGTGTACATTTTTTGTCAAAATTGAATAAAAAATTACATGTGTAACAAATGAGTACGGGGAAGAAAATGTTCTAAAATTGATCGTGGTAAAGACTGTACAACTGTCAGATGATAATATTTGGTTTCCCCAGTTTGTAAAGCGCAGGAGTGGATGCATAGAGAAAACTGATGCAATGGTTTATTGGGGATGTTGGGGAGCAAACAGTGGATGTGGGAGGGAACACTAGAACTAACTGTGATGATGTATATATAATTCTTTCTTTTTGGTGGGCATCACTGTCCCCTGGTGGGAGTAGGAGGCCCAGTCTTGCTCCTGGAGAGCTGCTGCTGGATTTGAACTGCCAAGCCAATGGGCTGCAGTCCCGCACTCAACCACTATGCCACCGGGGCTCAGCCCTACAATTCTTTTTAAAAGTGATTTAACCATGGACGTATCTATGTGAAAACTATCAAGAAAACCACAGGGGTGTGTGTGTGTGCGCACACGTGTGTTAGAAACCACACTTGACCCTAGGTGCAGGGGGAAGGGTTGCTGCCTAGGGGCAATGCGTTTCTGTCAGTGGTGGTAGAAAAATTTGGAAAGGGCCATCAATAATGGTTGTACAACACAGAGTGCCATCAGTGGCATCGGCTCATGCAAGCAGAAACTGTGGAATTGGGGAATGTTCGGGTGCGTATGTTTTCGCCACAACGAGAAAAACAAAGTACACGATTAACAATGACTACAAGGAAGAAAATGTTCTGGCATTAACTGTGGTGATCAGTGTACACCTTTTCTTGTTATGCCTGAATTACTGAATTGCATGACCTGTAGGTGAAGTTCCAATAAAACTGTGAAAAGAAAAAAAAAAAGGAACTTGTATCTGTCTCCAGGTAATGTTGACGGCCCCGGGGCCCACATTTCGGGAGAACTGCTTCTAGGAAGAAATGCACGGCCGATGGGGAGGGAGAGCAGGCCGTGGTGCCGCTTGCAACCTTTAAGGGCAGAGGGGAAGATAATAATTGGAGAAAAGCTTCCTTTAGCTGATGCAGCCCGTAATTGGGTTCTCAAACTCTAACTCCTTCTGTGAAAAAGCAAGGAGGCGTAGCTAACTGCTCCCATGGCTTTCAGATCAGCAGGCACCTTTGGGTTCACTGTGACCACCCTTTCGGTGTGGGCCACACAGGGGCTTCACTTACCTATGAATGCGCCAAATACCCACATTCAAGCCACACCTCCTCCCTCCCCCCCAACCAAACTCACTGCCATCAGTCAATGCCAACTCAAGAGTGACCCTCCTCTAGGACAGGAGAGAAGGGCCCCTGTGAGTTTGAGACTGTAACTTACAAGAGTAGAAAGCCCTGCTTCTTCCAGAGGAGCAGCTTGGGGGTTTGAACTGCTGATCTTGCAGATCGTGGTCCTGTGGGTGACCACTACATCTTCAGAGTTCCCTTCACAGCTGACCCGATTGCCCAAAGAATCACTAAAGATAATTTCCAGGTGTGCTGGTAGCGGCGTCCTTAGGCCAAACAGGAATGGAAGTTCACTGGCCGCCTGGTTCCGAAGTGGCTCTTTGCCCTCACCCCAAACCAGATCCAGACCCCCACCCAGCCCACCTCAACTCACCAGGGTCCTATCCAGGTCTTCTGAGATTGCAAGTCTTTATGGGAGCAGTCAACCCCGCTGGGTTCTGGGAGATCTGAATGCCTGACCTTGTGATTAGCAAGCCAACGCTTGACCCCCTCGAGTCACCAAGAGCCTCCTCTGCCTTTAAGAGTCCTTCAAACACTGGGGCCGGGCTAAGTAAAGGGTGACTGAGTTTAAATGTTTCTTGAGGTGGTTGTCCCTACATAACCTCTACCCTAGGGCAGCAATTATGAGTATAATACATTTCATAGATGTTTGCCAGCAAGTCTGCTTAAGGTAGATTGAAAGTCAGCTACCTGAAATGCTGAACGAAATCTTATCAGTGAAGAGCTGAGCCTCGATATCTGACTGACGGGTGGATAAGTAGAAGCAGGTTCTTGAATTTGATGCTCATCTGAGTAGGGGTGAGAAACGACGGACGATTGGAGGACTGGATTATAAAAATGTCTTCTTTAATCAGGGTTTTTTTGTTTTTGTTTTTTGTAACATGGAACAGATTTCTTGAATAAAATGGAAAGTTTCCAATACATCAAAACACATCTGCAGTCGTCGTACACAGTACCCGACGGGGAGAATGAAAACAGAAACACAAATACAAACAACGGCAAGTTGACACAATGCCTGTAAACTGAGCCCCGTGATCTTCTCTTCTCAGGGGCTCTCTCCGCCTGCCAGGGGTGCTGTGCTGGACTCAGCCCACCATGGCTGCTGGGGACACGGGCAGCTGAGACTGGGGCCCACAGAGCACAGCTGGCAGGGCGGGGTGGCTCGGCCCATTCAAACAGTATAGGGAACATCCTTTAAATATCAGAGTGAGGAACGTCAGAGAAGGCAGCATTACTGGAAAGATGTTAGCAAGAAAGGAAGGCTGGAACAGCTGGAGGCTGGAAAGTGGCTCGCTAGCTTCATTTCTTTGGCTTCTTGGGCAGCGGCCGCCGGAACAGCAAGATGTGAGGCTCTGGAAGAGGGAGTGATTGATACCTGAGGGGCAGGCTCAAACAACCTTCTAGGTGCACAGGGCCCTAGTATATCCCACCCCACTGCAGCCCCAGCGATCACCCACTCAGATCTCTATAATGAAATGAAAACGTGGGCTGAGCCCCGGTGGCGTAGTGGTTGTGCGCGGGACTGCGGCCCACTGGGACGGAGGTTCAATTCCAGCAGTGGGGCTGGGCCTCCTCCTCCTACCGCCGGAGAGCAGTGATGCCCTCCCCAAAAAAAAGAAAAGAAAAGAAAACGCAAGCATATGGGCTAAGCAGCAGACCCAGAAGTCTGGCTGATGTGCCAAGCAAAGAATTGTTAATATCAGGTCTCCTGCTATGTTTGGACAGCCCTGGGGTATCCTTGATTAGTTTTGCTTGGCAGCTGGGTGTCTGGTGTCTTACCAAGAAATATGACTTTCCTTGGCTTATTTGGAATACATACAGAAGAAATGGGCTTTCAGGGGCTGAGCCCTGGTGGCGTAGTGGTTGTGCGCAGCACTGCGGCCCACTGGGATAGAAGTTCAGTTCCAACAGTGGGGCTGGGGCCAGAGAGCAGTGATGCCCAAACAAACAACAACAACAACAACAACAACAACAAAAAGAAATGGGCTTTCTAACGGAGAGGGAGACAGGGGCCGTAGCCTCCATCTGGTAGGCCTTATAAATGGCATCTTCCCACTGCCATTGCAGACGGGAAGGCAGGCTCTGACACCCCCCACCCATGCAGGGCCCCCCCCCCCCCCAGATGCTTCACTCTACTTTTGTTCACGCCGGGTTTTCTAACTGCCTGGTGGGAAAAGGGCCAGTAAAAATGGAACCCTCTGCTTTCAGGCTATGCGGTCTCACTCCTTCACCCCCCTCCATGTAGCAGCCCTTGAAGGTTGGCCATACCACTGACCTGGTTCATGGATCATATAATGGACCCATCCCTGACTCTGCTGAACGCCAAGATTCCTCCATTCAGATTCAGACATCAAATGGGTTTTCGGAACCAGCTTGGCTATATCCTTGGGCAACATGACGTGCCTGGAACAGAAACATGGGGAGGCGGGGACCTGGAGTCAGTGTGGGGCCTTCCAAATGAGCACCTGCCTTTCCACTCCAGATATACTGAATCACAGTCGACACTGTAACTAGATCCCAGGGCCCCTGTGAGAATCACCAAGGGATCTTGTTAGAAGGTTCTGATTCAGTGTATGAGGTGGAAATGGAAATTCCCAGCCGGAGGTCAGACCTGAAACAACCGGTTTGCCATCCTGGTCAATATTGGATAGTCTGTTAAATTCAACAGTAAACAAACTCGGGGTGGGGAGCAGGGGGTGAAAGAGGTAGTTTCTGACATCAGCGAGTTTAAACAATGGTATTGTGGGACAAGCAGCTATAAACACAGACCAAGGTATATAAATGAAGTAGAGCAATTCAAACGAATGAGAGCTGGAGTTCTGCCCATTGCTGACTACATTGTCATGGAGCTAAAAATCTCCTCCTTTCTTCCCAGTTGGACAGTGGTTCTTAACCTGTGGGTTGCCACCACTTTGGGGGTAGAACACCCTTTCACTGGGTGGGGGGGGGGTGTCGCCCGATTCGTAACAGTTGCAGAATTACAGCTATGAAGCAGCAACAAAAATGTTATGGCTGGAGGGTCCCCACCACATGAGGAACTATATGAAAGAGTGGCGGCATTAGAAAGGTTGAGAACCACTGCCCTACGGGTATCCTCGTGGTTAATCCAGATGGGCTGTGTGTGAGGATTGGTAAGGAAGGGAACTGTGTGAAGACAGTCCTACAAGGATTCCCGGGTGCACCTCAGCAACGGAAACGGAAGTCTTTCTTCATTCTTTAACATCCATCCCAAATCTCATTTTTCTAATTCTGAAGGGCTATGCCAGGAGTCTTTTTTTTTTTTTTTTGGGGGGGGGGGGTGTAAATCCCATGCTTCCCGACCTAGGAATTAGTCTCTTCACAGTAAAAACAAACACTGATTTTGGAATCAGGTTAACCTGGATGCTACTTGCAACATGAAAAGGTACTAAATGGGGCTGAGCCCCGGCGGCGTAGTGGTTGTGCGCGGGACTGCGGCCCACTGGGATGGAGGTTCAATTCCGGCTCCCAGGAGCAAAGGCTGGGCCTCCTACTCCCACCACCTGAGGGCAGTGATGCCTAAAAAAATAAAAAAAAAAGAAAAAGAAAAAGAAAAGGTACTAAATGCTCTCTCTGGGCTGGAAACAGGTTTCCTCCTGAGTGAATTATAGTCTAAAGGTCTGAAAATAGCTCACAATCTAACAAGCCCCAGGGAGCAAATTTTGGTTCAATGTATGAACAACAAGCAGCTACTGCCACCGATTCCCCTTCAACCATCCACCCCAGTGGAGCACAACACCAGGGGATGGAGCGAGTGGCTTTTCCCTAAGCCTGGGAGGTTGCTAGGACATAGTTGTAGTTAGTCTGGTTCACAAGCAAGCAGCTAAGGAAAAGAAAGTTAATGGAGCCCCACCAACGGCTTGGGGTCTTTCCCCAAGGGCCTGGCATCTTTTTATCTATCAACTTGGGAGGTCTCCAGCCAGAGTGCCATGCACACGCGCGCGCGCCCCCCCCTCCCCAACTAGGTTGGATGCAAGGACACACCAAGGAAAGCGGGTTTCCATCTTCCGTCCCCCCAATTGTGGAGCCACGATGCAAACTAGGGAGTGCTGCCATTACAATTCACAGTGAGTCCCTTGTCTTCCCGCACTTTCCAGGCTATGATTCCCCGCCCCGGCCCGGATTCAACAGCCGAGCTCGCATCCACCTCTGGGATTCCTCCCCTGCCCCATCCTTGGCGGGTGGGAGCGAGTCAGTATCTTCGACAACCATCTCCGGCAGGGGTGTCTCCTGCCCACCACTTGGACCGGCACCACAGCAAAGCCCCTCTAAGAAGCTTCCCCAGATCCCCCCCCTGCTCCTGCAGGTCTCCAGGGCTCCCACCACTCCCCGGAAGATCTCTTCTGTGACGGCCTTTGTCGCCCTGCCAGAGTCTCAGCCCTTGCGACAGATTCTGCAGTTGGTGAGAGGCTGCGCGTCGTGCGCCCGGCGGCACACCTGAGCCCCCCGGAGCACTCTGACATTTACTCGGCCACAGCCAGAGGCGCTCCCGCGGAGTCCACCTGAATCCGCTTCTCACGTGGCCCTGGCCGGGTGAATTCCACTCCTGTCCCCGGCAGCCAGCGCCCCGTCTCAACTAAACCAGGCCTCGCTCAGACGGAGGGCGCCAGCCCAGTCCCAACGCCGCCGGGGCCCCCCCCCGGCCCCCCCCCCCCCGGCACTCCTGGGATGGGAGGCGAGGCCGGCGAAGTGCGGAGAGAGATTCAGAAACCCCGAAGGGCGAAGGCGGCCGGCGCCCTAACCACGCCCACAGGGTATCCCCAAAGTTTCCACCCCTTCGGCGTCTCTCGCGGGCGCGTCCCACCCTTCGCGCATGCCCTGTGCGCCTCGCCCGCTCGCAGACGCTTCCCGTTAGGCTCGCGCATGCGCGGGCTCTGTCGCCCAATTCCTCACGACCGACTTCTCGCGCCCTCCTTCGTCAAGGGTTACAACCTCGTTGGATCCCCCGCGCCGGCACTAACCTGTACTCGAACTCCTCGTCGTCGTACTTGTCCGAATAGTAAATTTGTTTGTGCGACATGCTCGCTCTGAGGGGCTTCGGGGCCTCGCCGCCAACCTCCAAACAACTCCCAGCAGCACGCGCTCCCACCCTCTTTGGCCTCGCTTTCAAACACACCGCCCGCACTTCTTATTGGTCTCTGTAGTCCAAGGCGGGACAGCTCCACCTCCAAGCCTCCGATTGGCTTAGACTCATTTCTCTCAGAGTTCTCATTGGAGCGTAAGGCTTACGTTTCTCAAGAACTAGCGTGGGTGAAAAATAGGCTTTTTATTGGCTATCACTAAGTGCCGGCGCGTTCCCGCGCTACTATTGGTTGATTTTGGAAAGTGGGATGGGTGAAAGAGGGACTGTGAGGTAGAGGGTCAGGGGTTAGTGAGGCCGGAAGTGAGTGCAATAAAGTTTCTCCAGGGAGGTTGGGTCTGGGGAGAAAGTTGGAGCAGCGACCTAAGCAGGCAGTGGCGTAATCCGGATCCAGATAGGCCCGCGGTGCGGTGCGGAGACTCCATGCAGCCCTGGTGAGTCTGGACGCCTTTTCTCTTTAGGTGACCCATACCTCCACCCCGGAACCCCTCTCCCGGGACCCCACTTCCGGTCTTCATTGATAAGTCCCGCCCTCTGAGACCCCCTCCCCGGAAGTCCCACCTCCCAGTCTGAGGGGCGCTCGCTTACGTTTCCTAGCTCCAGGGGTCGGTCTGGTCCATCCCAGATTTATTTTTCTATTTATTGAACCTGAGTCTACTTGGTCTCTCAGCTCTCCTAGAAACATCATTCCCAGACTTGCTGCCTCCCAAACCCTTCGACGGGAAGCTTCCTTCATTCTTCCAAGTCGCTGAAGCCCCGCCCCTTCTCGACAATTCTCCGCTAACTCGTCGGTCAAAAAGCTTATCTCCCTAAAGGCTAAATCTTGTGCCTCAAAGAATTATTCGAACTCGCGGAGGCCACGCCTCTGTTGGAGCCCCGCCCCCGAAGCCCCGCCCTCTCGCAATCCCCAGTCTAATGGTCCAGAAAGCTCTTCTCCACGCAGCCTCCGGTGCACGAGCCCTACGGACCACGCCCCCTCTAGGGCAATTATCCTTAGGGGACCCAGGGAATCGGCATCTCTGAAGCTTTGTCTTCAGTCTCAAAAGTTCCTCCTGCTTAATACATCCCTAGGTCCTCTGGCTCGGTTTTCCTGAGCTGTCTTGCGCCCGAGGATGGGAAGTCAAAGTTCCCATGCCTGACCCTGAGGAGTGAAGGAAAAGAGGCGCCCTGTTCCTTTACACATCCTAGACTGGACCAGCTTGTGATGGGCTGCCCTGAGCGTGCCTGACTTGCTCATAGAAGACCAGCCCCACTCCCTCCGATCCCAGCCCACTTCCGAGGGCCAACTCCACCCCCAAAAACAACTGTAAATCGTACCTGTATCTCCGGAGGAGAGTAGGGCTGGGAATTCGTTCGTATTTGACATGTGGGTGGGACAGGAACCAACGTGTTCTATCACCGGACCGAATGGTGTGTGTGGACAGCACTGCCCTTTTGGTCAGTTTGATTTATTTCAATTTTTTTAAAGGGACGCCTTAGTCCCCACCACTTCTCTGGCTCTTCCCCTCCCCCCTAAAAAGCGTTCGGGTCTGGACATTCCTCCTGGCCCTGCTTTCCCTACTGGAAACATTCCTGAGGCTTTCAGCCATTTCCTGCCGCTTCCCGCTCCTCTCTCCTCCTCCCTGCTGGGCTCCGAAGTCCATGTACCCAGTCACCGACGTCCAGAAGGCTGTGTCCATTCTCCCTATTGCAAATTTGAAGCTAAACTTCCTCTTTCTTTTCTTCCAAGTGCCCCCACCTGTTGGTCACTCCCTGCCTCTCCACTGAACACCTTTTACAGATTAGAATAGCCTGGTGTATGTGTGTGTGTGTGTGTGTGTGTGTGTGTGTGTGTGTGTGTTTTGTGCGGCGTTGGCAGAATTTTTACCTTATCCAGTCAATGCCTGAAAGCTGAAAGCTGGAGCCTTCGGGAAATGAATGCTAGAATTCCTTTTCAGGAGTGGTGGATGGCGCGACAGCTCTTCTGAGATGAGGAGTAAGGGGAGATGGAAGAGGTTAGCCCGGCATAGAACTCATTTTAAGTGCCAATATCTCAGTCACTGACAACCATACGATGATTTGTTCTTTATTTTCTGAAGCCAGTCGGGAGGTAGGACCGTTCTGATGTGAGCCTGGGGCCAGTGCGTGCCTTGGTTACTTCTTGTTTGGGGGCACGCTCTCACTTCCTCTGTGGCCCGGCGCGCACAGCCGTGGGTGTGGAAGGAAGGATTGTTCTCGCCGACAGCCCGAGCCTCTCCCGGGCAGCTTTTCGCTTGTGTTTATTACCATCCATCTGTCCTCTGCCCTCCCCAACTCTGGTGGCCTCTTGGAGAACGGTTCCGTTCTCCCGCCAGCCCCCGCCAGACTCCACGCTTGGTCCGAGGAACCCTGGGGACCCCCTCCCAGTCACCACCGCAAGAGGGAGGGGTCTGGGTGGACTTGGCAAACTGTGGAGCGGAGCCCGGGGGGCACTCCGGTTCTCGCTCATGCCGACAGCTTGCGCTTTGCACGCGCGTCCTGAGGAAGGGGCCGGACCTGTGGCTGGCCCTGCGCCAGCTGCTTTTGGCGTCGGTAGATGCCATGCACAGGGAGGAAGCCGGGCCCGCGCCCTCCCTTTCACTCGACCCCTCCCTCTCTCCACCCGCTGGGGACAGCTTCTCTTCCCTCCCCCACGTCTGTCCCCCTCCAGCCCTCAGCTGTGCTAGCTGCGGCGGCTAATGGCCCAGGCTCCCTGGGGCCACTGCCCCACAGTGTGCTAGTGAGGTGGGGGTGGGGGGGTGGCCTGGGCTGGAGGACAGGAAAGAAAGTGCTGAGCTCAGGGGTCCCCTCCCTCCCTCCCCACCCCCGGCTGCCTCTGTTTCCTCTCTCCTGCCTCCCCCACCACACCTCTCCCTTCCCCCGGCTTCCTGCTCCCCCCAGCCTGCCCGAGCGAGTCCGCCCGGGCGGGTCGTCTCTCCTCTCCCGCCGGACTCCTCCCCAGATGGCTGGTGGTCTGTTTGGAGGTGGAGGACGAGGGGGCGTGGCTCTCCTGGCCCCAGCCAGCGTTCTGGGCTGGGGCGGCGGGCCGCGGGGCTCAGCCCCTCTGAGCCGGTGAGTCAGCACTGCCCGGGGATTGGCCTCTCCCCTCGGCTCCCCGCCCCGGGGGCGGAGCCAGGCGGCTCGGGGTCCAGCCTGCGCGGCTCGGCGGCGCTGCTCGCGGCCGAGAAGCAGCTCCACGCTGGGCGGGGATGGGTCCCGGGACTGCCTGGGTCTGAGCCGGGCCCGCTGCAGCTACCTGCCTCTCCCCCGCCCCCCCGGGGACCCTGCGACCCCTGAGCTACAGAGGTCGGCCAGGCTAAGGGCCGGGGGATGCCCCCTGCCTGGCCCCCTTGCCCTGACTGGCAGGGGGGCCGGGCCGGGCCGCAGTACCCCCCTCCCGCCAGCCATGGATCTCCTGCCCCCCAAGCCCAAGTACAACCCCCTCCGGAATGAGTCTCTGTCGTCGCTGGAGGAGGGGGCCTCGGGGTCCACGCCCCCGGAGGAGCTGCCTTCCCCCTCGGCCTCATCCCTGGGGCCCATGCTGCCCCCTCTGCCCGGGGACGACAGTCCCACCACCCTGTGCTCCTTCTTCCCTCGGATGAGCAACCTGAAGCTGGCCAACCCAGCCGGGGGGCGCCCGGGCCCGAGGGGGGAGCCAGGCAGGGCTGCCGAGGATGGGGAGGGGAGCTCAGGGGCCGCCCTGCCCCTCCTCCAGGACATGAACAAGCTGAGCGGCGGCGGCGGCGGCGGCGGCGGGCGCAGGACTCGGGTGGAAGGGGGCCAGCTGGGGGGCGAGGAGTGGACGCGCCACGGGAGCTTTGTCAACAAGCCCACGCGGGGCTGGCTGCATCCCAACGACAAAGTCATGGGACCCGGGGTTTCCTACTTGGTTCGGGTGAGTGAACTTCCGTCCTCCGCCGCCGCCACCCGCTCCTTCCCAGCCCTCCACCCTGCCCTTCCCCACCAAGCCCCTCCTGGAGGGGCCTCGTCTGGTCTGCCTCTGCTCTCTAGCCTCTCTCTCTCAAACCTGTCTCTTGTGCGGCAGACTCTTCCCTTCCAGTTCTGCGGGGAGGGGGCTTCCTTCAGCTGCCTCCCCACCCCCACCCGGTAGTGTGGGGCACCGAGTGAGCCCCTAAGAAGGGTTGGGAAGAGTGGCTGCTGGAGGCGCCCCTCCAGTCTCCTCCCCCTTTCGGAGATGTCACTGGATTGTCTCCACCCCACCCGTGCCTGGCCCTCCCCTCCAAATTCTCTTCCCAGATGCAGGGCCCTTCCATCCCCGGCTCCCCCATTTGCCTGGCATGGTGTGCCCTGTGGGATGTGGCCCAGGCCAGTGGGCAGGACTTGCCCAGCCACCTTCCCTCAGGGCCCTCTTGCTGAGGAGGGAGGGAACAGGCCTGAGGCCCTTTGTGAAGTAGCTGACTCCCCCCCCCCCCCCTCCTTCCCCCAGTACATGGGCTGTGTGGAGGTCCTGCAGTCCATGCGTGCCCTGGACTTCAACACCCGGACTCAAGTCACCAGGTCAGTGGCGGGTGGGTGGGCCATGTGGTCAGAGTGCCGCCGGAAGTGGCCTGTTTGGGGGGTGGTAGCCTGGACTGAGAGAAGGAAGCATGTCAAACTAAGAAGGGGCACTGACTTGGACCCTCCAGCCCTCCCCAGCTTGGGGTGGGGTGTCAGGAAGGTGGCTCCGGCAGCTGCAACTGGGACTCGAGTGGGAAATGGGGACAGATTGAGGTGGCTGCTGCCTTTGGGAAGGGACCAGAATCTGGAGTGGCTGGAAGGGGGTGGGGCTGTTTTCATTGAGCCCTAACCCAATCAGCCAGGAAGCGGCCTCTCAGTGTCATCAAATATTAAAGCTCTTAATTCAATCCGCCACGACAAAGAGCCCGGCGTGCCCTGGGCGCCTGGCCTGGCCTCCCCCACCCACCCGCAGCCTGTGGTGGTCCCCAGCTGAGCTGGATGTAGGCCCCGGAGCTGAGTCTCCCCTCTTCCCCCAGGGAGGCCATCAGTCTGGTGTGTGAGGCTGTGCCAGGGGCCAGGGGGGCCACGAGGAGGAGAAAGGTATCTGGGGCGGATGGGGCTGGGGTGCTGTTGGGTGACGTGGAGGGAAGGAGGGAGGGCATGTGGAGACAGGGCCCAGAGGCAGAGAGGTGTGGTTTCCCGTTGCTGGGAACCCTGGGCTTCTGACCCCCAGCCTCTCCTAGCCCTGCAGCCGCCCCCTGAGCTCCATCCTGGGGAGGAGTAACCTGAAATTTGCCGGAATGCCAATCACGCTCACAGTCTCCACCAGCAGCCTCAACCTCATGGCAGCTGACTGCAAACAGGTTGGTGAGGGGTGTCTGGGTGGGGGGGCAAAAAGTCCAGGAGAGGGCAGCGGGGCAGTAGTGCCAGGAGATCATGAGGACAGAGAGGGGGCAGCGGGGAGGTGGCCCAGGGTTGGGGGATGCTGGGGCTGCCTGATGCATGTGTCACTCCTTCCCTCCCTGCTCCTCAGATCATCGCCAACCACCATATGCAGTCCATCTCGTTTGCGTCCGGCGGGGACCCGGTGAGGAGGGATGCCAGCACAGGTGGCGGGACAGGCAGAAGGAGCTAGACGGGCGGGAAGACTCTCAAGGGCATGTCGGAAAGAAACGGGGGTTGGGGGCCAGGGGTGGGTGGAGGGTGTCAAATTGAGCTCATGGGATTCTTCCTTCTCTGCTCTCCCCAGGACACAGCCGAATATGTTGCCTATGTTGCCAAAGACCCTGTGAATCAGAGAGGTGAGGCGCAGGGGGGCGGGCGCCGGCCGTGAGGCAGGGGAACAGGACAAGGGTCTTCTTTTCCTGCTTGGGGTTGGGAGAAGCAGGGAGTCCTGCTGGGGAAAGTGAGCCCCCTGCCAGAGCTCCCTGCCAGCCTCTGCTGTGCCCCCAGCCTGCCACATCTTGGAGTGTCCTGAAGGGCTGGCCCAGGATGTCATCAGCACCATCGGCCAGGCCTTTGAGTTGCGCTTCAAACAGTACCTCAGGAACCCGCCCAAGCTGGTCACCCCCCACGACAGGTGAGTGGGCCAGGAGGGAGGCAGGCAGCTCTTGGGGCCCCACCTAGTTGGGAAAGTGGGTTGGTTTTTCCCATACTTGCACTCAGCGGCCGGGGGAAGGAAGTAACCTGTGTGCCCCTGCTTCCCACTTCCTGCTATTCTTAAGTTTCCTGCGGGCCCGTGGTCAGGAAAGGCTTGGAGGCCCTGCACCCTCCGTGGAGCCGCATTCCTGAACGACCCAGCCCTCTGCCTTGCCATTTCCCTGGCTTCCCTCTGCCCCTTCCTGCCCCGAGAAGGATCGAGGTGACGGAGGCCATCTTTCCCCTGAGATCCCTACTTGTGCCAACTTGGGCGCACAGGGACAAACGAGGTTAAAAGATTGTATGATTCCTCCCCCCTCCACCCCTTGGGAGACAGCAATGGGGCATGAGCTTCAAGTCAAAGCTGAACTGAGACCTCACCGGTTCACTGCCCCCACACCCTGTAGCTTGATCACCTTGGACAAATCTCTTCAGCTGGGAAGGAAACACTACCTACGTGACGGGGTTGCCGGGGACACACCGACGGTGTCTGTAAAACCGCCAGCGCATAGCGCTCACCAATGGCCATTGGTCAGTTCCCCACGCTGCCCCGCTGCCGCCCGCCGAGTGTTGACTTCTCGCTCGCCCTTGCCCTCAGGATGGCTGGCTTTGACGGCTCAGCTTGGGATGAGGAGGAGGAAGAACCACCTGACCATCAGTACTATAATGACTTCCCGGGCAAGGAGCCCCCTCTCGGAGGGGTAGTGGACATGCGGCTTCGGGAGGGAGCCACGCCGGGGGCTGCTCGACCCCCTCCGCCTAGTACCCAGACCCCTAGCCACCTGGGGGCTACGCTGGTAAGTTGCTTGGAGAGAGGCAGGCAGGTCTTGGGCGGTGAATATCTGGTTAAAGCTTCTGATTTCATTTGACCTTTGTCCCTGTAGCCCGTGGGACAGCCTGTGGGGGGAGACCCAGAAGTCCGGAAACAGATGCCAGCTCTGCCACCTTGCCCAGGTATGAAGGGAGTAGAGGTGGGCCGGAAGGCATAGGGACCAGAGCCTGAGTCCACGGTAAAGCCCCCCCCCCCCCGCCCCCTTTCCTCAGCAGGTCGAGAGCTCTTTGATGATCCCTCTTACGTCAACGTCCAGAACCTAGACAAGGCCCGGCAAGCCGGAGGCGGGCCCCCCAACCCTGCTGTCAATGGCAGTGCATCTCGGGATCTCTTTGACATGAGTGAGTGCCCCCTTCCCCACTCTGCATGTCCATCTTCCCTCTGGGGCCCCCCTGTTCTGCCCAGGTGTTTGCTCTTTCCTTCCCGGCCTCCCCCTCGCCCGCCGAGTGTCCGGGTCTTGGGTTGTGTGCTGGGTCAGCTGTCTCTACTGGTCCTTCCTCTCCGCCTCCAGAGCCCTTTGAAGATGCCCTGCGGGGGCCTCCGCCTCCCCAGTTGGTGTCCATGGCTGAGCAGCTCCGAGGGGAGCCCTGGTTCCACGGGAAGCTGAGCCGGCGGGAGGCCGAGGCGCTGCTGCAGCTCAACGGGGACTTCCTGGTTCGGGAGAGCACCACCACGCCGGGCCAGTATGTGCTCACTGGCCTGCAGAGTGGGCAGCCCAAGCACTTGCTCCTGGTGGACCCTGAGGGTGTGGTGAGTGTGGGGCGGGATAGGTAGGAACGGTCCCTCCCAATGTAGTTGTGTTCTTTCAGGCATTGCCCCCTAGACGCTTCCTGTGGGGCACTGCTGTAGGGGACTCTGGTTCTTCAGCGAGCCTGCTGACCCCTCTCCAGCAGCTTAGGGTTCCTTCTCTTCGCAGACCCCTGAGTCCGAGAGCTTTGCTCCCCCTAGTCCTCACCAGCCCTCAAAGCCCTGAATATTCAGCCCCTCAGGGGTTGAAGGGCTTTTGGTGGTCATCTTGCTTGAGCCCCTCTTGGACATACCACACAACCGCCCTGGAAAGGTGGTTGGTACCTGGTCAGATGGAGGCTAGACTGCAAGCCTCCCCTTGGAGGAGTTGGGAGGGCGTCTTTTCCCGCTCCCCAGATGGGAGACTCAGACCAGCCCCGTCGGTCTTCTGCCTGTGCTGGCCTCACTCTGCCCCTTACAACGCTGATCTCATCAACCAGCTTTGCTCCCTTCGGATCTCTTTGGCCCTGTGCGTCCTCTCTCGGAGCACATGCCGGCCTCCTCTCGGACAAGGCCGCAGCAGATGCCCCTCAGTGCCATGGCTCTGGAGCTGATGTCCACTCTGCCTTCCCCCCGGTCACTGCCCCAGAGCAGCACCAGTCACCAGCCAGTCCCTTCCTCAGCCCGCTTCAGTATCCCAGCTTCCTCCACCCTGGATGCCGGGGTCTTCTCCCATCTCTTCCCCTCTCCCTCCTTCCCTCCGCAGGTTCGGACAAAGGATCACCGCTTTGACAGCGTCAGTCATCTCATCAGCTACCACATGGACAATCACTTGCCCATCATCTCCGCGGGCAGCGAACTCTGTCTCCAGCAGCCTGTGGAGCGAAAACTGTGACCCATCTGGACGCCAGCTCCCTGCGGATGCCCTCAAGACCGCCTGCCCCGTTTCTGACCCTCGGGACCTCCAGATCTGCGGCCCTGGCCGGGGGTTTTTGCTGGCGGTGGTGCAGCGGCAGGCTGAGAGGGGTTCAGTCAGGAGACTCGGGCAGAGCCCCGCTTTCCCCCGACCTCACCAAAGTATTACTGTATGGAGTGGCCGCCTTCCCTGGGCCTGCCTGTGCCAATCTCTGACCCCTTTCCCCCAGGAAGGTGGGTGCTTGAGACCAGGGCAGCGCCTCTCTGTACTAGAAAATGTCCCGCGGTGAGCTGTCACCCTTCCAGGGAAGGGGGAACGAGTCATACCTTTGGTCTATCCCTGGGCTCAGGGTATCTCCCTCCCCCACCCGTCCAGTGTTTAAACCTTGTGCCTTTGACCACTTCCTAGGTCTGAAGATATTTTATGCAAAGAGTTCTCCTTGGGTCCCTGAGGTCCGGATTTGGGTCCTGGACACCTTAGCTTCCGGACCGCCCTTGCCTTACTCACTAGGCATTCTCTCCATTGTGGGTTGGGAGAACAGGCAGGAAGAGCCGCTGTCCCCTCCCTCAGGGGATCGGCAACCCAGATAACATCAGGGTCCCAGAGCCCCTCTCCTGGCTAGGGAGGAGATGGACCCCTCCCTTGCTCAGTGCCTCCTGGCCGGGAGCCCCCTCACAGAAGGGGTCTGTATATACATTTCATAACCCCTCCCCCCCACCCCATGTTGCATGCATGTAATACTCCAAAGCCAAAGGGTAGCCTTTCCTCCGGCAGCTTCTGCCCGGCCTCCATCTGCCAGAAGGACGGGAGAGCAGGGAAGAGCAAACCGTGTGTGGCTGTTAGCCTCCGAGTAGGCAGTTCAAACCCACCAGCCGCTCCACGGGATAAAGATGAGGGTGTCTGCTCCCTGAAGAGCCCTGCGCCCCGGCGAGCTGTACGGGCTGGGTCGCTGTGCGTGGTGGTAGACGTGGGTGGGTGGGTACCATTAAGGCCTTGAGTGGAACTCGCGGTGGAGGGATCGGGTATGAGGACTGTAACGCAGCAGACAATCCCCAAAGACCACCTCGAGAGTCGGGTCTGCTTTTACTTTAGTATTTCCTACGCATCGGTTTGTAGGGCTGTGGATGGGACATCTTCCCGATTCTGTTGAACACGGCTTACTCTGGAGCACAAAATGATTATAATCGATTCCGTTTATGTAATCACCTCTCCAACTTTGCAAAGCCCTTTCGACTTCCTCCCCCGGGGCTGTGAGGCCGTCGGGGGAGGGGCAGCATTATCTTTTTGTTAGCGGAGACCCAGGGCGGGCGAGAAGTGGCTTTGGAGCGGGGACTCGTGGAAGCGGGGGCCGGCAAGGGCCAGACACAGGCCAGCCTGCCGGTCGCGATTTATTGTGGCCTGGCGGAGAAGGGGCAGTGCCTGGGCCCGTGTCCCGTTCGGATGTTTTCACGGGTCTCACCTGATACCAAAGGGAAGTAATCCTTATTAAAGTCCGTATTTCTTCTACCGCGGCCTCGTCTCCCGCCCCTCTCCGGGGCCTTTGTTCGCGGGGGGCTGGGGCGGGGCGGGGCGGGCGCGGACCCACCTGGCCGGCCGCGGGAGGCTGGCGGCCGCTGGCGTTCCGGGAAGGCCCGGAGGGTGGGCGGGCTCGGCGCTGGCGGCCCTGCGGGCGCCGGGTCCCCGCGACGCCTGGGCTGCCCGGGCGCGCGCCTCGGCGGCCGCGCGCACCCCCGCCCGCGGCGGCCCCCGGTCGCCATGGTACGGTCCGGGCGCGCGCGGGCGGCCGCCGGCCCGAGGGGCGGGGTGGGGCGTGGGCCACGCCCCGGCGGGGGCAGCGGCCTCCCCTCTGCTGTGCCCCGCGGGGCGGCCGCCCCCTCGCCCGCCGTCGGGGCCCGGGGGTGGGGACAGGCGCGCGCGGCGCTCGCTCCCCCTCCGCGCCGGGCCCAGTGGTGGCGCCCAGCCGAGTTCCGGTTCCTGTGGCCGCCGCCGCCGCCGCCGCCGCCGCTGCTGCGGGCGGGCGCCGCGTCCGGGGAAGCGCGCACCCGGGGCCTTCGCCCCGCGCCTCGGCCTCGCCGCGCCGCGCCGCCGCCGCCGCCGCCGCCGCTCGGGGGCTCGCGCGGCTCCCGACTTCCCTTTCGGGAGATGATGCCGCCCGAGGGCGCTCCCACCCCCCGCCTTCGCTAGCCCGGGTCCCCCACTCCATGGCCGCCTCGGCGCCGCCCCCACCGGACAAGCTGGAGGGAGGTGGCGGCCCCGCACCGCCCCCTGCGCCGCCCACCACCGGGAGGAAGCAGGGCAAGGCCGGTGAGAGCGCCGCGAGGGGCCGGGGTGGGGCCGGAGCGGCCGAGGACGCGCGGACCCCGAAGCGGGGAGTGGTGGGGAGGGTCGGGGGTGGGGGGCGTCTTAGACTGAAGACGGGCTCAGATGGAGAGTGGGTGGGGGGGTAGGTGGGTGGGTGGGTGGGGGGGTGTCCCGGGCTTCGGAGGTGCATGCGTGCAGGAGTCGGAAAGTATCTGAAGTCGCTGCGAGTGCGGCCCGGCGCACAATGCCATGTTCACGGCCCATCCCCTGCCGGTGTCGGTCCAGTCAGTGCACGAGCATCCCGTTAAAGTGCCCGGAGTTCCTCGGGAGGGCCCGGGGGAAGGAAGTTGGAGAACCCTTGCCTACGACTGCCCTGTGCTGCTCTTCCAGGTCTGCAAATGAAGAGCCCCGAAAAGAAGCGAAGAAAGTCAAATACTCAGGTAGGTGAATGAATGAATGGGGGGGGGGGGGGGGGGGGGGGGGGGGGGGGGGGGGGCGGTGCAGGCAGGAGGGAGGCGGCTTCACCTCCTTATCTATTTGCGCCCTGCCTCGGCCCCATTTCTTCCACCGCGTTGTAGATTCCTGGGGAAACCATCTGCGAGAGATGGCGGCAGGAAGCCACCCTGGTGGCACAGTGGTTAGACTCTGGGCTGCTACCTGTGAGTTCAGCAGTTCGAAACCACTCCCACCCGACAGGGAAAGACAGGCTTGGTACTTCTGTAAGTCGCAGACCCAGCAACCCACTGGAGCCCTTCTGCTGGTGGTGGTCATGAGTGGGATGCAGCCAGGTGACAGGGAGCCTTTGTTGTTGTTCAAGAGAAGCTTTGCCGGAAGAGCTCACCAGGCAGAGGGGTGACAGAGACCCTCTCTCCCTTCCGCCTCTCCCCTCCTGTGCACCTTGATAACAGTTGCTATGTAGTGAACTTTGGGGCCAAGGGCATTGGTTGTGCCGAATGACTTTTAAGGCTTTGGGGAGGGAGGCATTCTCCCTGTTTCACCAATGAGAAATCGGAAGGCTAAAAAAGTCAGCGCCGCCCCCCCTCTCCCCCCCCCCCCAAGGTCATCCAGCTGAGCGCGCTGGCTTTCAGCATGGGCCTGCCTTCTCAGAGCTGCCTTGGTTCAAGCTGTGAGCTGGCTCCCGGACTTGGGTGCTCTGCGGGCCTGGGTCAGCATCTTCCTCAACTGCCATCTTCCTCCCCCTCTCCCCCCAGGGCCCTGCATACTCGCATCTGACGGAGTTTGCGCCGCCCCCGACTCCTATGGTGGACCATCTGGTGGCGTCCAACCCTTTTGAGGATGACTTTGGGGCCCCTAAAGTGGGGGCTGCAGCCCCTCCTTTCCTGGGCAGCCCTGTGCCCTTTGGAGGCTTCCGAGTACAGGGGGGCATGGCTGGCCAGGTGCCTCCAGGCTATGGTGCTGGAGGTGGAGGGGGTCCCCAGCCTCTCCGACGGCAGCCCCCTCCTTTCCCTCCCAACCCCATGGGCCCTGCTTTCAACATGCCCCCCCAGGGCCCAGGCTACCCACCCCCAGGCAACATGAACTTTCCCAGCCAACCCTTTAACCCACCTCTGGGCCAGAACTTCAGCCCTCCTAGTGGGCAGATGATGGCAGGCCCCGTGGGGGGGTTTGGCCCCATGATCTCCCCCACCATGGGGCAGCCTCCCAGAGGGGAGCTGGGGCCTCCGCTCCCCCAACGCTTTGCCCAGCCGGGAGCGCCTTTTGGCCCCTCTCCTCTCCAGAGACCTGGTCAGGGGCTCCCCAGCCTGCCCCCCAACACAAGCCCCTTTCCCGGTCCGGACCCCGGCTTCCCTGTTTCTGGTGCTGAGGACGGAGGCAAGCCCTTAAACCCACCAGCCCCCACCGCTTTTCCCCAGGAACCCCACTCGGGCTCCCCGGCCGCTGCAGTGAATGGGAATCAACCCAGCTTCCCCCCAAACAGCAGCGGGCGGGGTGGGGGCACGCCAGATGCCAACAGCCTGGCACCCCCTGGCAAAGCGGGCGGGGGCTCCGGGCCCCAGCCGCCCCCGGGCCTGGTCTACCCCTGTGGTGCCTGCCGGAGTGAGGTGAGCGACGACCAGGACGCCATCCTGTGTGAGGCCTCGTGCCAGAAGTGGTTCCACCGGGAGTGCACGGGCATGACTGAGAGCGCCTACGGGCTGCTGACCACCGAGGCCTCGGCCGTCTGGGCCTGCGACCTCTGCCTCAAGACCAAGGAGATTCAGTCCGTCTACATCCGAGAGGGCCTGGGGCAGCTGGTGGCTGCCAACGACGGGTGACGCTGCGGTGGTGGCCCCGGGGAAGTGGCACACGTCCCTCCCTGTCCTTGTGGGGTGCTCCTTTCCGGATCTGGCTCTCGGTCCCTGTTTCCGGAGGGTCCCCCATTCCCATGGGGGCAGAGAAGGATCTGCGACGGGCAGGTCGAGGAGGGCCCGGATGGCTGACATTTCTGGAAACTTGGCAGCGGAGGCCGACTGAGGTCCTGGAAGTCAAAGTCTTGCGGGCTCAACCATCTCTTGGTGGCGGCCAGAGGAGAGCCTGGAGGGCCGGGGTGTTCCCTCCCAGGGGGTTAGATGCCCGCCGACACCATGCCCCCCTCGAACGCCACGGAGCAGCCAGCCTGAGTTTTGGACATCGAAGAGCTGGGGTCTCTTTGTCTCCACAGCTGTGGGGCAGAAATGGGACTCTCCCCACCCCTGTCCCCATCCCTTTCCACCACCTCCTCTGCCTCCTTCGAGGTCAACTCCCCGCACAGAACCAAGTCGCTGGGAGGATTTGGAGAGTTCTTGGTGACGTGGGGCCTCCAGACGGTAGGTAAGAGATGCCGACAGGACCCATACCAAAGCCACTGGTCCTCCGCCAGCCCCTCATCCATTCCTCCTCATGACCGTGTGGTTTTGTTTTTTTGTTCTTGGGTTTCATTTTTTTTTTTCCTTTTGCCAAAAATGTGGGATATGTGGTCCGACCATTCAGGATGGCTGAAGTCTGGACCCCCGGGGTGGCACCCCGCCGCGCCCATCTGTTGCACATTATCCCCAGCGCCTGTCTTCAAATGCCCTTGTCCCGCTGGCCTGATTGAAGGAGAGCTTGACAAGGGGTTAGAGCCCTTATACCTCATTTCCTCACCTGATTCGGGATCCAACACAGGCTGGGCCTTGGGGAGGGGGCCGGGAGGCGCGGCGGGAGCCTCACTGTCAACGGTACTCCAAGGTCCAAGAACCCGGCTGTTCCCGCTGCTCCTGGCCCTTGCTGTGCACTGCATGGCATCCCATCCCGCAGGTCTCCTGCCTCTCAGCCTTGGACTTCATTTGCCTCTTCTTTTTGGAGTGACAGGCTGCCAGCGAGGAGCCCAGGGGCTGAGCCGATTCCCCAGCTGTTCATCCCTACCCATTCCCTTCCTCACAGGGTGGGGGGAGGGCAGGCAGGAGCGGGTCCCTAAGCACAAGGTGTGGGGGCAGAGACCCCCCTGTGCCCTCTCCCTCCCAGGCTAAACAGGGAGGGATCTGCCAAGGAGCCAGCGGCCTCAGAGGCTGGGAGAACAGACCTGGGCACTGGAGAACAGGCCACAGCCCCCTGCCGCCCACCTCTCATTTGTGTTTCTGTTTGCCCCTTTATCTGTTGATACTTTTGTGTTGTCTCCGTCCCCTCCCATTTTTTGTAAAAACAAACAAACGCCGGAGGCCCTGGGGCTGCAGGGTCTTTGCTCTCTCCCTCCACTACTTCCCGGAAGAAAGGAGGGTGACAGAGATGTGGGGGAGTGTTTTGTACGGTTGGATTAATAAAATGACTTGAAAATCCAGACGAGGGCTCCTTGCCTTTATGTGCAAAATAAGGTCTGAAAGAGCCGTCGCCCAGAAGGGTGACGGAGGGTGGGCTTGGCTTCCCTTCCCAGGGAGGCTGGGTGGGGGGAAGATGAGGCCACCGGTGTGTGTGGCCGTGTGGCCCGCGGGCAGGGAGGGCGGTATGGGTAGTGTTCCTGCTGTGAGGAAGGGTCTGAGTTTCCGTTGGGAACACACTCCTGGGTCAGGCCCCACGCCAGGAAGCGCTTTGGCTCCGAGGCTTCTGGGAGAGACGTGCTGGAAGCTTCCCTGGGCTTACCAGCCCCTGCCAGTTGTCCCGTCCGGCGGAGCGCCAGGGGCTGGGGAGGAGCCGCGCGGGGCCTAACATTAGGTTTGGGGAGACTTTGGAGGCCCCTCTCCTGTTTTAAAATAGCCGTGGCATCCCCTTCCTTAAACTGTAACGGATTGAAGGGCAGCGAGTGGCCGGCGGGCTATTTGCAAGTCCGCAATTGGCCACCCGCCGGCCGCCTCTCCCCTGCCGGCCCCTCCCCCCGGTCTGCAGCTGTCACGGCCTATTTTGGGGCCAACTTGGCCCCTGTGTGCTTGTCCCAGGAGACACCACCCTGAGCCTTCCTGTTTCGGGTCTTCCCTTTAAAAACTCGGTCGTTATTGGGAGAGGAGCGAAGGTCGTCCAAAATTCAGCATCCCAAGACCCCAGTCTCCCATGGCAGGAGGTTAAGCGCAGGTTTAAGGGTTGTGCAGCCCCCGCCCCACCCCCGACTCCCAACTCCAGCGCTGATTGGCCAAAAGTTTCCGCCCCTTGGAGGAAGCTGACTTGCCATTGGTCAGCCGCTGGCCACATGACCCTCCTCCTCTCTTGGGCTGAAAACCACAGGAGGCGGCGGCGAGAAGTTCAACGCAAGAACGAAGCTGGGTCAGGTAATGCCCCCGCCGGGAAGGGGGACCACAGAGACCCCGGGAGAGGGAGGGTCAAGGGCAGGGAGCGCGGGACTCGCGAGGGACTGGGTCACAGACCTGCTGCTCTCTAATGGCCGGGGAAGGAGGACCGCACGCAGACATTTCCAAAACAGGAACTTGCCGGTGGGGCCCCCCCTCCCCGCCCCCGGGGGCAAATGCTGTGTCCCCAGGTCCTTCCTTGGCGTCGGGGAGTGTGGGGGCCACAGCTGTCGGAGGGGCTGGAATGAGTCAAGTGCCCCAGCTCGTGCAGAGAGGGAGCGCTCCCCCTTTAGCGCTCATTTAGAAACGGCAGGAGTCTGAGCACCGACTTTGTAAAGCGGCGTGGTTGCAGGTGAGGCCGAGGCGCGGCCGCTCTGCAGGGCGGCGCGGAACCTTAGGCCCGGAACGGCTAAGGGAGCAGACGCCGCGCTCCCACAGAGCAGCCCGGGGCCTTCTGAGGAGCAGCCCAGAGCTTCGGCACCACACCATCGGGGTTTCTTGACAAACCCCCCAGGATGGTTTGTTGTGGTTGCCTCCTGCCTGGGGACAGACTAAGAAAGAAAAGGGGGAGAGGGGTGTTCGTGCTTGGGTGAGTGGGCCGGTGTTCTTACAGACTGATGAGAACCCAGCAGAAACCCTTGGAGAAAAGACAGCGGGAGGAACTTCCTAATAAGGCAGTCAGAGGCTGGTTTGGGAGAATCCTGGGTGATCCCAGCGGAAAGGTATCGGGGTTTGGGACTCTGTGGACCGGGGCTCCAGACGGTCTCCTATTTGGGTCTCAGATGTGTTTGTCTTGTTGACCCAAATACCATGGCTCGTTTCCATGGAGACGGTGGGTCTGACATCATCCTGGTTGCCATGGTACCTGGTTCCGGAGGACCTGAGCAGGCTGTACACAGCTCCGGATAAACAGGGACTTCAGCCGGAGCTGCTGCCACTTCCTTCCTGCCACCACCTGTTAACAGTCATACGCAGCAACTGGGGACGGGAGAGGATGACAGAACAGCGCGGTGGGGCGCAGGAACAGACGGCAGTGCCTGTAAAAGCCTGCCAACAGGTCCTGTTGGACTTGGCGCATGGATGTCGCTGCAGCCGTCCTCCTTTCTCCCTGGGAGTTGGAAGGTGTGGCACTGATGACGACGGGTCTGGGAGGCGGCCTTCCCTGGCCCTAAGCCTCGCTCTCCACCGGAGGTCATTAGGGTACTCCGTGGTCATTAGGGACACCTGCTCAGACGGAAGGCGGCTGGCAGAATTTCATCTACTTCCTGTGTTCTTGAACTGCTGTCCAGCCAGTCTCCACTCAGCGGCCCCATAGCACGGGGCAGAGCCAGCCCTGTGGGTTTCCTGGACTGTAACTCTTTATAGGAGTTAGAAACCTGGTCTTTAAGCTTGAAAGTCGGACTGCAGGTGGTTTCGAACCACTGACCTTGCAGGTAGCAGCCCAAGGCATAGCCACTCTGCTCCTGCTAGTCCCTCCCAGAGCAGTCAGTTACCCTCCCCTCAAGAATTATAATCTAGGACTCCTCCCTCCCTCCTCCCCAGCCCCCTGGCCAGGCCCCACCAGCAACTGCCCCCCAGCCTGAGGGCTTTGGGAGTGGGAGGACTTCCTCCCCGGTCAGATAAGCCAGGATCAGCAGCAGGCAGGGTCACACCCTGGAAAGTGCTTTCCTCAGTCAGCCCCGCTCACTGTCCAAGAGGGGGACCGAGCTAAGAAGGGGAAGAAGGTTTTGGATGGTGCGAAGGGACCAGCAGATTTTCTAAAGGCGCATCCAGATGGAGCGAGGTGATGTCAGCTGCACCTGGCACTCATCTGGAGAGGCTTTAAGAAAGGCTCTACCTCCAGTCAGCTGAATGAGAATTTCAGGGAGAGGCCAAGGTCGAGAACCCCCAAACAAGACCATGCCAAGGACTTCTGGTGGGAGACCGTGGCTGCCTCTCTTCCAGATCCGAGGGCACAGGGGGCCGGGGAGGGTTCGTCAGCCTTCCTGGGGTTCCGTTTCCCTGCCTGAAACACAGGCCCGCGCAGAACCAGACCCCACTCAGTGGCAGGCCTTTTGGGGGGCCTGTGACAGTTGGACTGGCCATTCCCCGAAGCCTTTCACACCCCTAGGCTCTTTTGACCTTTCAAGGTCAGTCCAGTTTCCCAAGGACCTGCTGGCTCTGGAAGAGCTACTCTGCTCCTGGTCATACGCGGGGATCGATTTACAATGCAAATACTGCCCTCCTGGGTGACTTCCCTGTGAGGATCTGAAGGGCCAGAACCAGGGCAGGCTGGAGGGTGTGGGATGTGTCTGTGGGGTTGGGCAGGAGGGGGGGGCCCTTGAAAGATGTTTCTTTTCCAGGTCACAGTCACAGCAGCTCGGGGACCTCGGCAACAGCAGCCATGGCCTCCTGCCCAGACTCGGATAATAGTTGGGTGCTTGCTGGTACAGAGGTAGGAAGCTGGGGGCTCTAATGGGCCTGGGGTGCTTCCTGGGTCTGTCTCTAGAGGCAGGGGCAGGAGCTCAAGCCCCAGAGGTCAGCTGTGCGGAGGCTCTTGGAAAGGAAGCCTCATGGGGAAGGCATTGGGACTTGGACATGCCTTGACGCTGAG
>PVJH01022185.1:0-37100 GCA_004026705.1 Nesogale talazaci | reverse complement strand
GTAGCTTTGAGAGAGAGACCTCACCATGAGGAGCTGAGATGAGTGGAACTAATAGCATATTAACTGGAACTTTAAATAAGAACCCCTGCCCGCCCCCACCTCCTTAATAACTAAGTCCATCTTCCCCTAGAAGCCAAGTCTGACAGTCTTGATGAGAAAAAATGTCATCTTGTTCATGAATGGTTTAGTACTTTACCTGTGCCTGGCATCTTGGCGTGGGCTCAAAGGAAATATAGATGGATTCTCTTTAAAGGAAGAAATGAGATGACAATGTCGATGGTGTCATTGACTGACCTCCAGGAGAGATCAAGAATTGATTACCATGCATCATTTGATAGGTACATTACCTGGAAAGAAAGAAAATCAGGTCCCAATTCCACCCTAGACTGGCTGTGAATGGACCAGAGAAAGGAGGGGGAAAGACAGAGCCAACCTCATGTTTGGGTCTGGGGATCTTGTTAATTTTCATTAAACTGCTGAGGCAACTAAAGGCTATCAAGAGCTCTTTAAGAATATGTATTTTACTTCACATCTAATAAGAGCAACTGTGGTTACCGGCAGCCAGTGCAAGTCAATGAGAATGACGTGGCCTTACACATCATTGTCATCTGTGTCCTACCTCCCACATTGTGTTTTAATTGAGTTAGCCTTTTTGCTGCATTATTTCTTGGATGCTTTCTTTTTATCTCAGAGTCTCAATTCTGCCCTTAGGCTGTGAAATTCACTTAGGTTGTCGCCACGTTCTTTGGCCTGAGCCCTTTTCTAAAGTGGATTTTCAGAAAGAGATTGTTCTGAGGACCCATCAGATGCTGACCTACATGAAAGGGGGAAGTAGTGCAGAGATACCAAGGGAGTTTGGCATGTGTTTTTCTACACAGAATGAAAGGGAAGCTCAAAAAGGGTGTGTGTGTGTGTGTGTGTGTGTGTGTGTGTGTGTGTGTGTGTGTATGCGCACTCACTGTGTATATCGAGGTGGGGATAGGGGAAGGAAACATGGATAGCAAGTAACTCTTCCACGTTCAAGATAAATGATCTTCATTTGGGTACCTGGTGCTAAAACGGAGCCCCAAATCCAGCCCGTTGTTGTGGGTTCGATCCCAACTCTTGGAGACCCCACATGTGTTCAAGTGAAACTGCTCAATGGGATTCCAGCGAGTGATTTGGGGCCAGTCGATCTCCTGCTTTTTCTCTCCATGTGCCTCTAGGTTGATGCAAACTTCTCACCTACCTCTTAGCAAACTGACCACTGGATCATTTCTTTGCACCTTCTGTTACTACTTCTAAGACCCCCACATTATTTCTACAAGACGGTGCAATAGAAAGTCTACATAAAACATACTCTCAGTTTGAGTTAGGCTTAGCTTTGGTCATGCTTCATTTTATAAGGTTTGGGAGAGGTTACTGTTACATTAAATAATAATAAGAAGAAAGATGAAGCCGGTATTAAATAAGGAAGCACTTAAGGGAGAAGTTGGGAACAGGTTGAGGGATTCACCGGCCATGGGGATTTTACATGTCAGTCATGTCATGCTCTCGCTGTCATGAGTCCATGATTTCAAACCAGTCCCTTTGACCTGGGACATGGTTTCTTAATCTGTTCACTGGCCGCTCCAAACTGCTGGCTTGAATTTCCACTTCTGCAAGCCCCTTTTGTCCAGATTTAACAAATACTTTGAATGTGAATTAGCGGATGTAGGACAGATGAACATTGACCAAGTTCATAGAGACTAAAATATGGATCAAAATTGAAGTTCATCCCGGACAGTGGGACAGCATTGGGCTTGGTGCAAAGCTCCTCGCTCCTCTCAGGGAGCAAGATGAGACTTTCTGCTTCTCTAAAGAAATTACAGTCTCTGAAACCCAAAGAAGCAGTTCTACTCTGCCCTGTAAGATCACTGCATGGGAACCAACTCTATGGCAGTGGGGTTTCGTATCGAGAAGCTAAATGTTAGTACTAATGAAGCATGGGCTAAGTGTTCTAAGTGTCGAGTGCCTGGTTTCGGTTTTTGATGTCTTCCTCTATCGCTCTAAGTTTGTATAACATCCGTCTAGACCTTCCATTGCCCCTGGAAGAAAACTCAGGAAGGTTTCTCTGGCCATCCCTAAGTAAAGAACGAAGTCCTGGATCAGTTCAAGGAGAAACGCCCAGCCTTGGATGGGTCCTTGGGATGGCCTGTAATTGCTGATACTCTGAAGTTCCGCCTCTGGCCCTCTTCTCCCGCAGCCTGCCAGGACGTGGAGTCTGCAGTCAGGGAAGAGAGAGCTGGTAAATCTTTCCCAATCATACATATCTCCTTGAATTTCTATTCTCCCTAGGGACAAACTTGGCCCTTTGGGCTCAGAGCAAAGTGAGGGAGAAGAGGTACATAAAGTAGGCGTGTCCTCCCTTTACTGAATTGCAGCTTTCTTCTAGGGCATGTTCTTGCTTTATGATGGTGGCAAAGGAGGGGGCGGATAGAAGAGTCCTTGAGGGGTGCACACTGTTAGCATGCTTGCTGCTCCCCTCAATAATGGAGATTTGAGTCTATCCCATGATATCTCAAGAGGAAATCCGGGCAATCTAGTTTCCCCCAAAATGCAGTCATGGAAATCTCTTCGGCGCAGTTCTAAGTTGAAGATGCCGGATTGCCAGGAGTCAAAATCAACTCCATGGTAACCATGCTCAAAGAGCTGGGGACCAGCTCCCTCCCCATCCTGAGGCTGTGGCAGAAAGGAGAGAAGATTGCATTAGCCGTCATTTCATCTCCCCAACCAATGCCGGGCTCTTCTGCCTGTTCTCAGTCTGGGTCTCAGTCTAGGTTACACTGGAAGGCCACAGACCACCCCTACCCATCTCTCCTGGGCACTACTCCACAGCCTGCCTGAAAAACACTCGTGCACCCCTTCCCTGCAAGGTTTCTGGAGGAACAACCACACCCTGGGTTCAGCAGCCACACAACTCTCAACCTCTCTGATTTCTCACTGTGATTCAGAAACCAGGGTCATTTGTTCCAAAGTGCAGAAGACGTTTCTCAGGTTCTCTGGTTATGCCTCTTTCTCATGCTGGACTCCAGAAGCTCCAGGGTGTGTCAGAACCCATCAGAAGAGATGAGCAAGAGTCTTCCAATACCAGTGACGGCTGCCTGTGGCGCATACTCCAATGGCAGCAACCCACTTTGGATGGAGGAGCAAAATAATACATAAACCATATGATTTTCAAAGCCAACCACCTGGGGGAAAGGGAAGGGCACAAAGAAGGGGCTGTGAGCTGGGCAGACCCCCCATCCTCTTCAATGGAGCAGAAGCACTGTTTCCTGTTCCCCAGATAGTTCAGGACACACTCGGTCTTTTTTACTTTACTCGTCCTCCCTCCGTCCCTCCCTCCCTTTCATCCTTCCTTTCTTTTTTCACCTTCCATAATCACTCCCCTCCTATTGATATAATCTTTCTTAAACAGCCTCATGCCATTGACTTAGCTGTAGTCTTTCTCTAAGTCTGTGACGCTGTCTCTTTAAAGTGGCTCTGCACCTATTTGATTTTGTGCATTAGTGCTGACATCATGACTCAGCCTAAGTCTGAAGGAGTGTGAGCACTGCTACTTACATCAGTGAAATTGCAACACACACCCCCACCCCAGTAACGGGTAGTTCTTTAACATCCAGTGGTTCTTAAATCCATTTAGATGAAAAGTCTAACGCACTTAAGAATAAATCATGCCAGTGAGTGTGATTCTTGGGAGAAGTCATTGCGCCTTGAATTTAATAAATAAAACATGTCATCTCATGAGCAAGCCAAGCTACTTGTGGCTCATGTGGATGGGCCTTCAAGACTCGCCTTTCCTGGCAACCAGGTCAGGCTGGGAGATCATCTAACTCCTCCGTGCCATCCCCTGCTGGTGAACCTAGAGCAAGCTCCTGGCTCTCTGTGTGAACAGCAGCCTCCATCGTGGTGATGAAGGTCATTAGATGCCATCAAGTTGGCTCTTGCTCATGGCAATAGACTGCTGCCCTGCCTGGGGGGACCCCCTCCTCATTCTCATTCCCAGTTTGAGCCCATTGTTGCAGCCACCATGTCAGTCCACCTCCTTGAAGCTCTTCCTCTCCTTCACCACCCTCTCTGCTTTACCAAGCACGACATCATCTTCCAGGGACCGGTCTCTCCCGATCACATGTCCAAAGGATGGGGACATGAGAGGCTCATGATCAAGCAGGATCTAATCTGGGCGGGGTGCCTGAGTGAGTGAGTATGCCAGAAGTGCTCCGAGCAGGGCCTGGCACATACCAATTTTATCTGCGGTTTATCTGGTTAGAGTCAATGCAAGATCCTGCAAGCGACAGTATTTTATGGAGGGACTAACCAAATGAAAGGTTTGTTTTTTTTAAAGCAAACATGTTATTAATAATCCTGTTCAAAAGCATTCAGAAAGCCACACCACACTTGAAATGTCCCTGAAGTCACAATAAAAAAGCTTTCGAATCCATTTTCCAAGTCATCAATTATCCCTCGTGCTGTCATAATTAATTCCTATTGTTGTACTTAATAATGGCCAACATCATCATCTTGGGGGTTATTGTTTTATTCTATTAAGCTATTTCATTACACTCAACTGGGCTGAGGGAATGTATATAATTGACTTGTGAAAATTATTCAATTTGCCAAAGAAATTAATCCAATGTGTAAGAGAACTGGGTCAAAAAAAGCCACAGTAGCCAAAGGATGAAAGCTTTCTCTTTGCTTTCCAACTCTCCTAAGATGCATTTTCTTTCTCTTTTTCTTTCTTTTCATTTTTAATCAACTGAGCAGACAAGAAAGGCGTCATTGAATTTTATTTGGAATTTCAAGGCTGTCTCATTAATGAAGAGGCCCTGGTCTCTTTCTCGAGTGCAGTGTTTGACAAGCCAGGCCTTGGTGTTAAAAAGTAGACTGTGAGAAGCTGAAAGACTGAGGCCCCAGCAGCAAAGAAAACAGCCCCCGGGGACACATTGTCTTCAGAGTGACTGAACGAATACTACTCAGAAGATGACCAACTTGAGCCAGAAGAACCTGAGAAATGTGGCCTTGGCCTGCTTCTTGCCTCTTATTACTCTATCTTCCCCCATAGGTAGCAGGATCAGGAAGCTCATGAGACCTTTTTGTTGGTAACAAAGGAGGGGGGAGACATCCTACATCTTTTGTACACATGGGTTGTAGCCTATCATCTTCATAATATTACCTGTGCTCATCTCCATGACAAACCTGTGAAGCAAATATTATTGTTGCCCATGTTAAGGCTTTAAAAGCATCACTGCTCATTCAGATAACCTGAGCACTAGTGTGTGCTGATAGTGTTTGCACCCATTGTCATCTTTAAAAACATTGCTTCTGTCTATACTGTTCACCTTTGAGCAGATATTTCCAGATGAAATGAGTCATCAGATAGAACAAGTACAGTTCTTGACACAGGGGGTTGGCATAATGAATCAAGTTACCCTGGAGACCATGTGGAAGAGCTCTACCAGGTATTTCCTATCTTGACAAGGAGCCAAAGCCATTGGGGATATAATTTTATAGAGCCAAAGGGCTGTGAGTAGATTCGCCTAATTAATCAGTAGCTCCAAAATGGTTACTGTCCTTTCTCAGGCCCTAAGGCCCACACAACTTTTGCCCTGCTTACAAATCAAAGGCAACTATGCCGTGATCATTGCTGAAAGGAGTCCCAGAGAACATTTAGACAGCAGGACCCTAGAATCTAGGACTGTTTGATTCCATGGTAGAATCTGCCTCTCCTTGGGAGAAAGATGAGTTACAGACCCAGAATTTCAGAGGGGGAGCTCTGCCCTGCTCTACAAGGTCGGAATCAACTCATTGTGGTGAGTTTAAGTGTTGTTTTCTTTTTCTTTCTTTCTTTCTTTCTTCCTTTCTCAGTTTAATGATTCACACCCTCTGAAATGCTATATAGGATTGCTATGAGTTGGAATAGGGAGCCCTGGTGGCATACAGGACTATGTCTTGGGTTGATTACCCCAATGCTAACAGTTTGACCAAACTCAAACTCTCTGCTCTGAGGGAGAAAGAGAAGGCTTCCTACTCCCCTAAAGATGGAGAATCTCAAAAACCCACCAGGGAAGTTCCACTCTGTTCAATAGGGTCTAAATGAATCAATATCAACCTGATGGAAGTGAATCGACGAGTCAGAAAGGGTTCCAGAGCTGTGGGGTCTTGTGGCTATACAAGAGATCCTGCTTTGATTCCCCAGCAAAACATCTTGAGAGTAGCCACCACCTTTTTATGAGGTGAAATGTGACTCTTACTTTGATGTCAGAGATTTCTGTGGCATTTTCAGACCAAGCTAGACAAGGAAGAAAGGCATAGCCATCTTCTTCCAAAATCCAGTCAGTGAAAACCTATTGGATCCCAAGGTCCAATCTTGTACATGGAGCTGCAGTGAGTTGGGGACTCAGCAACCAACAATAATGATAGAGTGACTCTTCCATTTTTACCCAGATGTCATGGAGTCCTGGTGGTGTAGGGGTTACACACTGGGCTGTGATTCTTGTGGTTATTGGTTCGAGACCACAAGCAGCTCCACAGAAGAAAGATTGGGCTTTCAACTCCTCTAAACAGTTACCATCTTGGAAATCCCCAGGGGTCACTATGAGGCAAAATTCATTCAATGGCAGTGACTTTGGGGTGTGAGCCATGGCTCCAGGTGGTATTTTGTCAGTCAGACAGATTTCTAACAGATCATTTCATAGGCAAAGTTCTCAGTTTTGCTTTTTTTTGTAGTGTCTTATTTATGTATCACAACATCAGAAAGAACACCCATATCTTAAACTGAGAGAACTAAAGAAAAAAATTCAAGTCTTGTGTTGCAATATTGGAAGAGTCAATGGGCAAATTATGATGCAGAAAGCATCAAAATAAGATAGAAAGATATATAAAGTCACTGTACAAAAGATCTAGTCAATATTCCAACATTTCAGGAGGTTATATATGAAAGTATTAGCCCAAACCAAAGTTTCAGGAATTGATGAAATACCAACGGATATGCTTCAACAAGCAGAGAAAGCATTGGAAGCACTCACTCATGGCAGAAAATTTGGAAGACAGCTAACTTGGACAACTAACTATAAGATATCCATATTTTATCCACTCAAAAGAAAGTTGACCCAAGAGAATGCTCAAATCACATCATTAATATCACATGCAAGTAAAATTTTGCAGAAGATCATCCAACAATGGTTGCAGTGCTACACTGACAGGCGGCTTCCAGAGCTTCAAGCTGGATTCAGAATAGGATATGGAACAAGAGCTGTCATTCATTGCTTGTGTCAGATGGAACTTGGCCCAAAGCAGAGAATGCCAGAAAGATGTTTACTTGTGTTTCCTGGATGATCCCAAGGAGATCAACTGTATAGCTCATCGGTTATCAACCTTCCTAATGCCATGACGCGGTAATACAATTCTTCCTATTGTGGTGACCCCCCAACCCAACTATAAAATTATTTTCATTGTTACTTTATAACTGTCATTTTGCTACTGTTATGAATCAGGTGACCCCTATGAAAGGATCGCTCCACCCCTAAAGGGGTCGCAATCCGCAGGTTGAGAATCACTGGTGTAAATCATAGCAAACTATGAATATCCTTGAGAAGACTGGGAATTCCAGAACACTTCATTGTGCCCATGCAGAACATGTACATGGATCAATGAGCTACTGTGCAAACAGAACAAGGGAAGACTGCAGAGTTTAAAATCAGAAAAGGTGTGTGTCAGGATTGTATCCTCACCATACTTGTTCACTCTACACCTAATCTGGGAAGGTGGATTATATGAAGACAAATGTGGCTTCTTAACATCCTGCGATATACAGGTGAAGCAACCTTGCTTGCTGAAAGTGAGGAAGCCTTTGCTGATGAGGATGAAAGATTGCAGCCTTCAGTGTGGATTACAGTGTAAAGAAACCCAAAGTCCCCCAAACTGGACTAATAAGTAACATGACAATAAATAGACAAATGATTGATGTTGTCAAGGATTTCCTCTTACTTGAGTTCACAATCGATGCTCATGGAAGACGTAGTTGAGAGATCAAGCAACACCATTACATTGTGTGAATCTGTTGCACTAGCTCTCTCGTATTGAGAACAAGGATGTTACTTGGAGAGTGGAGGTGCCTCTGGCCTGAGTCATGGTATTTGTAATCACCTTTCATGCCTGTGAAAGGTGGACTTGGAAGACAGAGGATGGGAGAGTTGATGCACTTGAATGATAATGCTGGTGAAGAACATGGAGAGTACCATGAAGTGACAAAAGAACAAACAATTCTGTTGTGGAACCATGATAACCCAAATATTCCTTATAGGAATGGATGGTAAATTTTCATTTCATGGCTTTATCCAGCTCCTTTTCTGCCTTACGCTGCTTCCTTTGCAGCCTGACAAATTTTCTCTCAGCACTCTATCCTCAGAAAACAAAACTTAGTCTAGAGCAGCACCTCTCAACCTGTGGGCCCAACCCCTTTGGGGGGGTCAAAGGACCCTTATGCTCGATTCATAACAGTAGCAAAGTTACCATTATGAAGTAGCAATGAAAATAACTTTATGGTTGAGGGGGGGTCACCACAACTTGAGGAACTGTATGAAAGGGGCACAGACTTAGGAAGGTTGAGAACCACTGCTCTAGAGTCAGCATCTCAGGTGCTACTGTTGGGGAAACTCCGCTAAGATGCTTAGGAAGTGTGCATCATAAGGAGACTATGCTACAAAATCAGACGAGGAAGCCCACAGAGTCGGGTAGAATCGTGTTTGAGAAGTGGTGAAGGCATATTCCTATTACTAATCCCCCAAATCGGAGATAGTGTTCAATTTTTTAACAGATTCATGTTTCGCATGATCGATGGAAAGCTTCCTCTTATGACTAGGATGGTCTCCAGCCTAGAGTCAAATCTCTGGGCTACTGTTTGGAAAAACACATGCAGAGAGAAGCTCACACTCTGCATACAACGGTCTCATTGGCTCTCTCCTCTACTGTGTGGGGACTACAATTCAAAATAAGTGGTTTATAAGAGTGGCCTGGAAGGATTCAGGATGCTTCCATTTCTTTTAGAGGTCTGGTAGGGGGGTGGTGGTGAAGAGAATAGCAAAATCAAGCAGCATATCAATTTTCATAAAGAATGCTACCCAACCAAAAAGTAGTACTTGTCTCCAGGATTGGTGGGACCCAGCTTTGGTCATTCTTCCATGGCTACATTCCAGCGCTATGGTCCTTGACAAATCCCGAAATGGCAGGTAATCTCAGATGCCTCAACTGTTAAAGGGGTTATGTAGAGGAGATGGTCTTTAAGAATATAAACATGGCATTGGAACAAGATGGGGTGGGTGTGATGAGAGGGGCGGGATTACATTTCACTTCATAAATCTCAGGGGAGGGGAATATGAACCAGCTGTGAGAATGATGTGAAATCAGGTACCTACAGTGTATAACATCAGTTACGGTTTCATTTGCTCTGTGATGGTATGAAATTGACCAATTTCCAAGTCAGAGAGAAAAGAACACATGGAGAGAACCCTACTCATATCCCAGACAAGCAAGCTGAGCCCCTTTGCCACATCCTTCACTATTCCACACTGCAGCCAGGACACGGGTTGGAGAAGGATCAGGGCAAAGAAAGGTCTTCTGATCTCCCCTGCCATTCTGGGAAAGTATTGCTGCCTTTCCCCTATAACAAAGATCCTTTAGGGACCATAACCCAGTATGCCTTCCCTTAGCTGAGATCACATCTTCTGCTAAGCCAAACAAATTCACTCCGGGTGAGAAATTGCTGTGAAGACAGATGAGCGGTTCTTAAGTCTTACCAGCATGTGCATGTGGTCAAGTGCAAGTGCCAGGCGCCACAGTCTCCTTGAAGCTGTGTCATGAATCTCGACTGTTACCTCCAAATATCAGATTTTAAAACCTTTGTCAGGACTTTCTGCTTTTTGTTTTGGAAGCTGGTTTCAAAGTGTATTTTTATTTTTAGTGGGAGCCCAGCAGAATAGTTTACACAACTTGGTAAAACCATTGAGGTTTCAGGAAAGATTTTAGCATCTGGGTTAACCCTAGGGAGATATTCTAGCATAAACATACACTTCTTCAGCTGAGGAAATCCTTGAACTCAAATTCAAATCAAGGTTTTTGGTCACAGCCCCAATGTGGACATGAATCAACTCTTCCATGAACAAATCCATCCAACCCACTCTCTTAGAGATTATTACATAGCTTAATTAAGATGTACATTATTTATTTGTCCATGTTCACTTTTATTGTGACTCTTTATCAAATATTTATTTAGTTTTCTTTTAACTTTTTCTTGTGAATTAGATGATTCACAAGATTAATCCAATCATTCATACACGTTTCGTTTCATGACATTGGTTGCAATTCCTACAAAGTAACATCTTTTACCCCACTTCCTTTTTTCTTTCCATCTGTCTGTCTGTCTTTTCCTAATGGCAGAGGGGTTACCCTTTGGGATGCAAACTACATGGTCTGAAGTTTGAAATTGCCAACTGACCTGAGGGGGAAAGACGGAGCTTTGTATTTCTATACAGAATGGTAGTCTTAGAAATCCACAAGGACAGTTCTACTCTGTTCTGTAAAATGGGATGAATCAGCATTGAGTCGATGGCAGCGAGTTTGGTTTAGGTCTTTCCTAACCTCTATTAACTTTGTCCTTTGTTAAAAGGCTGTCTTCTGGATTTAGAAGAGTTGATGATTCTAAGGCTGTGATACTTCCCTACGGTTACTGTTTCTCTTATAGATCTGTTTCTTGTTTGCTGAAAGTTGAATTTGGAAGGTGAGTTCATTGCCAGGCCTGAAGGATCAGTAAGGCCCATAGTCTTGGGCATTCCACCAATCATGACCCAACCAGTAAACCTTTCCTCTTTTATGATTTTTGAATTTTGATCCACATTTCCCCCTCACCTAATCCAGAACCTTCTACTGTGATCTTTCTAGAGCAGTTGGTAGTAAGCAGCACGCAGTTCTGATCTCAGGGTTGTGAAGGATGATGTTTGTATGGTCCATTAATCTATTGGACTAATTGTTTGCATGGGTCTTCAATTTCATCACTCTTCTTTACTCCAGACAGGGAGAGATCAATGGCTTTACCTTAGATGGTTACTCATGAGCTGCCCAGCCTCTTCAGTAAGCATTTTTTCTTCACTTGTTAGACACAAGGAATTCAGAGTTGACTAAAAGTCTTTTCCTCTGGGAACTCAAAGCTTAGATAAACTGTAAGCTAACTGTATCTATAACATAAGAACCATAACACAATTGTGTACAGAAACATATGGGAGTAACAGAGTAGCTTCACACAGGAAATTATATGTCTTTAAACGCTATATCAATTCTTTTCAGAAAGAGAAAGATGGCCATGTCTTGCAGGAAAGGTGGTCCAAGAAGAACTAAGGAAAATGATAGGGAAGGTCATGAATTGGTGGAGAGTTGGTGGAACAGCATAACTGTTTATGTGGGGGAGCTTCTGAAGAAGAGGATTCTATGCCAGACCAACAATTCTGAACTGTATAATTCCTCTTTCAAATCCAACAATTACATTTATTCTTTTGAGAGGGAGGCATAAAGAACAATTTTAAAATCCAATTTATATGTCAAAAGAATCCCCAAGCTGTAAATATTGGTAAATAAAAGGGAGAGCTCAGCATGTTCATTTTACAAATGGGGAAACAGAATCAAAGCTTGTTCAAAGTCACACAGGGAGACAATAGAAGTCTTACTCCACAGCTATTGGTGAAGTGCGGTTTTCCCAGTGTTTGATGGCCCTGTCAGCCAGCTCCATCGCCATCAAAATAGTATGGAAGACCCAGGAATGATAACCATCCACTTCCATCTTGTCTTCTGATAATCTCCGAAAGGATATCTGCAACTTGGAACTATCAGTGGATAGATGGGAAACGATGTGACTATACACAGTAATGTTTTAAAGAAATTCTGAATCACTCAGATGCACTCAATATTTATTGAGCACCTACTGTATGTTAGATACTGTGTATTAGAGGCTGTCCTCAGGGAATGGATTGTTTCTCCTCTTAGGAAAGTTACTGTGTGCTAAGGAAGACAGATGGGTCTGGAAGTAACCACTACAGCATAGGATAGGTGATAAATGTCATAATAAAATTAGAAAGAACTATGGGAGCTGAGAGGAAGAGATGAATGCCAGCTCCAACAGAAAGTGTTTCCTAATTTCTCCAAATGGAAATTGAGAGGGGAACTTGGACAATGGACAAAATGTTAATAGGGATGGGGGAGGGGGAGCATCTGCTTCAGCTTCAGCTTTGCCTTCAAGGTGACGAGTTTTCTGGAGGTCCAAAGATGACAAGAAGCAAAGCAAAAAGCACGAGGAAAAGAAGGGTATTATATAATGATTAAAGAGCCATTTGAACAAGAGGACATAATACAATAACTAACTAGGCACTCGGTAAATAAGTCTCAAAATACATTAATCAAACTCTTACAGTATTGAAGAGAGAAATAAACAACTTTATAATAGTAGCAGCAGCCTTTAAGACACCACTTTCAAGGAAGTCTAGCATGACCAGAAAGAAACCTAACAAAGCCTCAGAAATAAAGAAAACAATGACCCAACTTGACCTCGTAGATATTCACAAAGCACTCCATCCAGCAGCACAATACATATTCTTTTCCAGGACACAGAGAACATTTCCCAGATTAGACCGTATATTAGGCCTCTGTGCATTTTAAAACATTACAATATTTTTTTTGGGGGGGGGCATCACTGCCCTCTGGTGGTGGGAGTAGGAGGCCCAGCCTTTCTCCTGTGGAGCTGGAATCGAACCTCCATCCCAGTGGGCCGCAGTCCTGTGCACAACCACAACGCCACCGGGGCTCAGTCCAAAACGTTACAATATTTCAAAGCATCTTTTCAGATCACCAAACACTCAGCCACTGAATCGATGTTGACTCATAGTAATTCTACAAGGGGCGTGTAGAAGGGCCCCTGTGGGTTTTCAAGATTACAGCTCTTTACAGGAATAAAAAGTCTCATCTTTCTCGCATGGAGAGGCTAGTGGTTTTGAATGTCTGATCTTGTGGTTTGTAGTCCGATGGATAACCACTCCATTACCAGGGCTTCTTTCAGATAACAATATTATAAAATTAGAACTCAATAATAGGAATACCAAGGAGAAACCATTAAATACACGGAAATTTAATAACACCTTGCTTTAAAACTATTGAGCAATAAAATAAAAAATGAAAAAAAAATCCTTGAAAGGGACAGGAATGAAAACATAATGTACCAAAAACGTTTAGAACACAGCAAAAGCAGTGCTTAGAGGGCAACTGTAGCAATAAACACACATCAAGGAAAGAAGGAAGTATCAAAGTCAACGCCTGAACGCACCATCTCCAACATTTAGAAAAAAGATATCAAAATAACCCTAAAATCAAACAGACTTGGCACTGCAAGCTCCACAGTTCAAAACCACCAGCTGCTCTGCTGGAGAAAGACAGGACTTCGTATTCCCAGAAACAGTGATAGTCTTGGAAACACATAGGACACTTCTACCCTGTCCTACAGGGTTTCTGGGAATTGACATCCACTCTGGCGGTGTGTGAGAACAAAAAGAAATGAGAGGGGGAAAAAACCAACCAAAAAATCAGCAAGACAAGAAGTTGGTTCTTGGAAAGGTTTAGCAAAATCAACAAACTACTAGTCAATCTAACAAAGGAAAAGGAGGAGAAGAGGCAGGTAACAAGAGAACTAACTGAAATTTTTTAATGTACAATAACAAAATAACATGATGAACTGTACTTCGAGAAATCTGAAAACCTGGAAGAAGTGGACAAATTTCCAGAAACACAGTACCTACCTAACCTGATGTGGAGGTAGAAAATCAAAACATTTAAGAGAGGTAGAAAATCAAAGTAAGTAAAAGCAATGAAAATCAAGATACACAGAAAGAGTTCTCTTAGAGCACACGAACACTGATCTTTACAATCCTGAGGCCTGAAGAACCGGCTGGTGCCCCATTACCACTACCGACTGCTCTGAAAAAAGTAAATGATACAGTGGGGGAAAGTGAAGAACAGAATTCACAGTCATAAAAGAGGCCAGGCTTACTAGTCAGAGAGAAATTGGTGGAACCCCCAAGATGATGACCCTTAGTTACCCTTGAGATCTGGAATGGAATTCACTTTCATATTAGAAAAATCAGTCACTTAGAAACCAAAGGGAAGCATTTGCTGAGAGACAATGTTGAGAGGGTTAGGAGAGAAGGAGACATGGACCTGGAAACCCAGGAGGGCACACGATGACGGACAGTGCATCCAAGAGATTGCAATGGGTGAGTTGAACCAGGTTGTGTATGAATTGTTGAGTGTAAAACCGATGAGCTGCGGTGAGCCCCCTTCCCTGATTCACAATAAAGGCTTCACAGAATAAAATACTGATGCCCACCTACCACTCCCATACACTTTGGAGACGGGTGTACAATTTGCCCTATACTATAGGGTGTAGTTTGGATATATATATATATATATATATATATATATCCAGCTGACAATAATGTGCTGCTTTGCATGTAAGCAGACCTCAGAGAAAATTTCTCACCTGTTAACCAAACCACTGGAGGCAGTGGGTCTCTGTGACCCCAGCTAGGCTATCAGATAACTGCATAAGGGTCATCTACTCCCTGGTAATGGGCAGGCCATCTGAACAGCAGCTGGGAGTTCACTTGCCATAAGAACAGATAAAGACTGAAGACATGTGATCTGTAATTGATTATCAAAGATAGATAAACTTGGAGCCTAGCCAACTAACCCTCACATCATCCAAAGGGTGACCGTTTAAATCTCCTTCCACTAAACCTAAACTCGTGTTCCTTGATGTGGAGTGGAGAGGAGGCTGGGGACAGGGAGTGGGGCATCCAATGGGAACGTTTCAGTAAGCAGGAGCCCCAGCAATCCATTTCGCGACCCCAAGTCCCAGTCTCCCCCATGGAGTGCTCAACCCAGGGGGTGGGGGTGTCTGATTTTGCAGTCTTTTCCCATCTTCTCTTAATTCTTATGAATGAAAATATTTGGGGGGATTTTCCCACAGAGGAGACCAACAAGCCCAGATCTCTTTCTGCTGGTTTCTTAAAGAAACTAGGTGTTTCCAAATAATATCTCCTGCTCCATCTCACCCCACCCCCACTATCTTAACATCAATTCTGAGTCCTGGTGACCCTATCATGGTTCCTGAGGCTACCTATTTTGGGGGAAGCAGATAACTTTCTTTCTCAAATCAGAGCGACTTCTTGTTAAAAAAAAAAATCTTACAATTCTGCTTATTCAGCAGGTTTAACCCACTTCATTTCAGCTTCTGGAAGAAGTTTGCGAGCAGTTGACCAGGTGGTTTTCCATGGGATTGCGATGAGTGGGGACCCACTCTTGTGGGCACCTCACCACGGACTGGGTCATACAGTGTCCTGGTGGGCAGATGTTCAGCACTCAGCTGCTAACCAAAGGGATGGCGGTTCAGACCCCCTCGGCCACTGTGCAAAAGGAAGACCTGGTACTCGATTTCCATACCATGTACTGCCTTGGAAACTCATTGGGCAGCTCTTCTCTTTCCTGTAGGGTCCAGTCAGAGTCAGTTGGACAGCAGGAGGTTTGGATTGGGTGGTGTAAATAGTTAACCCACTTTGCTGCCAGCAGAAAAGTTGGAGAATGGAGTCCACCCAAAAAGAAGTGTATCGGAAGAAATATCTGGCAAGCAAACTACATCCCCCAAATCAGCCACTGAAAAGCTCAGGGAACATAGTTCTCTTCTTATATGGGGTTCCCAGGGGTTGGGGTCCACTTGATGGCCACTTTTTTTTCAGACAAGTCATGTGACAGGATCTCTGCAAACTGATACCCACTTTTAAAATAGTGCCTCATCAATTTCCTGCGTTGTAAGTTAGCCTGAGGGGGAAATCGATGATTAGTACAGAGTCACGGTACAGGGAGTCCAGCTTCTTAATGAAGGCAGCCTGGTCTTCATTTATATCTAGATAGTATTTTTCTCATCCCACCGAGAGGTAACCTGAAATTTACCGGCAGTGACTTGCCTTACAGTAGCGGTGAAATTCAAATCCTGCATTGTCCAGCTGCAAAGTTGTGTGTGTGTGTGTGTGTCAAACAGACAGAGAGAAAGACACACAGAAAGACCAATATAGCCTGGTACTGTCTGCTGCATAATTTTAAACTCAAAGATTTCTCCCCATTAAGTGAAAGCACATGCTGAGTGGTTGGCTAACACTGTTTGCTCCTCTCGGACAAATCATGCCCACACCAAATGACCTGGTAACACACTACCTCCAATTGTTTGTTTGGTTTTCTTTCTGAAGCAAAGAGAGAGTTCAACTGTTACTTGTCAGACAGTTCTTCCTGGCATAGTTTACTTTCCTGATTTGTTTTTTACTGAAACATGAACACTGGACAATAGCCGTTTCATGTCCCCTTTGCCTGGAAATAAAATAGCGTTTGTTTTCCTAATGCAAAGACCTGGGAGTGCTTTGACCAAAAAAGACGAGGCATTTTCTAGACCAGTGGCTCTCAACCTGTGCATCTCCACCCCTTTGGGGTTTGAACAACCCTTTCACAGGGGTCACCTGATTCATAACAGTAGCAAAATGACTGTTATGAAGTAGCCACAAAAATCATTTCATGTTTTTTTTTTGGGGGGGGGGGGGTCACCACCACATGAGGAACTGTATGAAAAGGTCGTGGCTTGAGGAAGGTTGAGAACCCCTGCTCTAGACCATCCTTGCCCTGCAAGGGCCAATCCCACTGGTGTCTAGTCAAATTCAACCCATAGGAAGCCTACATAGGCTGCAAGTCTCAGCCTCAAAATGTCCTCTTCCTTCTGGGGGGATTGTGAGCAGAAGATGGGGAATGGCACTATGGCCATCTAATCCCAGAACTGACATCAGCGCAGGTGGGCAACCATCGGACCCCTGACGTCTGGGCATTGAGCGCGTGCTAAGTCTGTAATCTTTCTGGAATCACCCAGCCTCACCTTTCTCCCAAGAAGAGATTGTTGGTTTAGACCCAATGCCTCTCCCCCAGTGTCACCAAGGTTCTGATACTTGAAGGGCCAGAAGAAGCAAAATTGACCAGAAAGGGTGTCACTGTTTCTCTAAGGCCTCTCTTGGGAAGACCAACAAAGCTCCCCATGCACCGTGCAAACAAAATGACCTGTCCCAGGGACTCCTAAAGCATGAAAAGTCATTAAAAATGATATATGCCAACTCCAGCCAGAGGTACACCAGTTGATTCAGGTTAATTTCCCAGCTCAAGCTTTATTTTGGTGACCTTGCAGTCCTGTCTCCCCAGCACACACCCAAGTCCCAGACATCAGGAGTCTGATGACTGCCCACTTGTGCTGATGTCGGTCCAGGGGTTAGATTTGCTGCTTGTATTTCCCCCGAGAGGGAAGATGAAACCCATAGGTCCAGTTGAGGCCCAACCTTGACCCTCCTCCCACTCCTCTGAAGTGAACTGATTGCTCCAGCGGACCAGCAAGAAGTCTTAAAGCAACTGCACTGACAGATGAGAGGTCCATGGGCTGCCGGCTACAGAAGGTGCACTTCCCTTGGCAAGCTGTCTGGGCCTTCTGCAGGCCACTGTCACAAGGCCAGGTTTCTTCTCGAACCCAGTGGCTACCAAGCACTGCAGAGCGTCCTCAGTGTGTTCCAACTCTTTTTTCCCTCCATGGCTGTCTATCGTCCTGCCCTAGGAGCAGGCTGCCGGGGACTTCCCTTGGGTTCCTTCTGCAAAGCCCCAGGGAAAGATGTGGAGGAGGACAGCAGCTGCCCGACCGGCTCGCTCTTGACAAATGAACCTGTCATTCTTCCTATTGATTAGCGATATTATGACATCTCCTTTCAAAAACGCAGCTGTGACAGGGCTCGAGACAGGGCCGGGCTCAGGGTGAGCAGGGAGATTTGCCCGGGTGTGTGTGCACTGTCCACTCTCCAGCTGTTCGAATTCAGTGGGGCTCAGACGCTGCGGTGCAGAGGGTGCTCACAAGGCTTCCTCGGGAGTCGTGCAAGGCCTGACACTCTCGAAAGATAGATATTCATAAGTCCCTGCTGGCAATATGGAAGAGAGGACAGATGGGAGAGCTGCCTGCCTCCTGCACAAAACAAGGGGGTGTCCCATGTGCTGAGGAAGCCCCTCACCACCACCCCCAACCCCTCTTCCAGTGTCCTGGACACATCAGTCCAGCATGGAGCGCCATGTCATGTCTGCCCCTTTTCATGGAACACATGAAGGGCTGCGGTGAGTTGGCGATCTGTTGGCTTCCCTCCTCCAATGATGTGTCTTCAATCATTCATCCTAGCCCATGGTGCTGATGGTTTTTACGGAGGAGGGCTTAAATGGGGAGGGAGGGTGTACTCCTTAAATGGGAGGGTGTACTCCTAATTCCATTTGCTTTCATTTGTACAAAGCACTCCAAAAATAACCTGAACCTCCATTTAATTTGTGAAACTCGGATGGGGCATTTCCCCCCAACCATTTCCAATCATCTATTCCCAAATCAGGAGTGTATGTGGATGAAACACACCCCCTCCACACACACACACACAAACACACACACACAGACTTGGAATTGCAGTCCATTTAAATGAGAGAGGGGAAAACAAGGGGAAAATGAGTCTTCCAGGCCAACATATGGTACATTTTGAGATAAATTACAGGTAATTCATGAACATTTCCAGACAGGAGATTGCTATCATGGGACTCTTGTATATCTATTACCTTCTCTTTTCATTTTTGTGGTGGAAGGAACCTCTCCAGCCTTTGAAGGAAAGGAGGCAACACTCCACACTATTTTGCTCTGCTGAGAACATTACCGTCCTGCTAACACACGGGGCTGATCTTGATTTAGGGCAACTGGAGGGAGGCAGGCCTGATCGAAAGCAGATTAGGACGGGCAGTACTCAGCACGACTTTACCACGCCAGCCGTCTGGGGGTTGGCAAACCAACAACAGTTCAACAGGAAAACCGAAATCGGAGCAAACTAGAAACAGCCAGGCGGACACCAGGGATGAAAGAGAAGAGGGAAAGAGGAAGTTAATTGATGGAGGGGGGCAGGGCACAGAGGAGAAGAAACAAAAGGAAGAAAAATACTGCAGGGTTACTCACCCCGGGGGGTAGGTGATATGAATGAATAGGAGCTAAATGGGATGTGACCAATTTGTAAGGCATTGGTTCTCTCCTGTGAGGCAGGGTGGGGGAGCTCTGTCCCAAGCAATCAGAACTGGCCTTAGGCTACCTGGCAGCTAGTCTCTATGGCCACGCTGACCACCGCTCTTAATTTACGGAGCCCCTCGCAGCTCCTATTACATCCCAAGTCCAATGGCCTTGTAAATTTACTCCGGTGACACTAATGTCCGCTCTCCCTGGGATAAAACTTACATGTTGGATTCAGTCTTGTTGGGAAGAGAAGGGGGGGTGGGGGATGGGTACAAGACAAGCAAGCTCAGTGGGCCACTTGGCCCCTTGCATTGCTGGAGCAGGCCTTTGTGTCTGCACCGCCTGCAAGAAGTACAGGATTACGAAACTCCCACCACGGTCGCCTCCACATCAAAGACCTTCTGGAAGAGCTCTCCCAAGAGCTCTCCAAGCCCCGAGGCTGAGCTGCCCTGTGCCTCCCCTTACCCGTGTCCTAAATCAAGCTTTTATCTGCCTTCCCATCAAAACTGAGGCTAAGTGTCCCTGACACACACATCCTCCAAATAATTTGAACTTGATCTGAGGCTTTCAGCCTTCTGGACTCAAGAAATCGCCTCTGATTTGCTTGGCAGACATCCACCTCTGCATAGGCAATTGCCAGGAGTGAGGTGGATGTTCACAGAGCTAGCAGTTGCCATGGCAACATGGAGTTCAAAGGCAGGGCCCTCTGTCCTGTCAGGATGGGGGAGAGTGATAATATAATGAAGGCTGTGTCTTCTCAGGGTGGGACAGATGCTGGCAGAGGCATGGGGGTGGGGTTGGTATTTGAGGGTGGCAGCAGGGGCCAGCCACCAGGACAGTTTTGTGGTAATGATGCATTTATTTGCATAGCTGTATGGGCTCCCCGGGACATAGGCATGGGAGAGATGGGAGAGAATTTGAAGGCTCAGAACTTAGGCCCAGCCCTGTTGTTAAATAGTGCAATGACCTTACACATCTTGCACATTTGCTTTTCTTGTCTGTGGAACAAAGGAGTTATACTAACAAAATTCAAAGACCTCTCCCTTGTTTTGTTGACTCCTACTGACCCTATAGAACGGGGTAGAAACGTTCGCATGGAGTTTCCTACCTCTAATCACGATGGGAGCAGAGTAGCAGCTGTCTCCTGTGCAGCAGCTGGGGGTTTGGACCATCATTCTGCAGTTAGCAGCTGACTGCTAACTTGTTGCTACTCCGGGCCTTATGACTCCCTGATTTCTCAGTACTCTGAACTTACTGGATCCATTGGCATGTATCCTATTGTGGACGATATCCCATTGATCGTGGCCTGTGCTATGACATAATGGGTTATGTGTTGGACCGTGAACTAAAGGTCCATCCTTCAAACCCACCCATCATTCTGAGGGAGAAAGATGGGCCTTCTGCTCCTGTGAAGGGTTACAGCCTTGGGCACGCTAAGGAACAGTTTTCCTCTTCTGCCCAATAGCGTTCAGACTAGTCCAACTCAACTTGATGGCAATCGTATTTTGGTATGTGTGTTTTTTGTGTTATGGATTAAATTGTGCCGCCCCCCTCCCCCCCCAAGACATGATCTCTGTGAAGGTGACCTTGTTTGCAAATGGGATCTTTGCATATGGGATCAACTAGCCTAACATATGATCATACTGGCATAGGGTGGGTCCCAATCCTAGGACTACTGCCACCTACCCACTGCTACCAAGTCAACTCTGACTCATAGCATCTGCCCCTAGAGGCCAGAGTGGAAGTGCTTCTTCCCAAGATTGTAACTCTTTCTAAGGCAGACAGCCGCATCTTTCTCCCACAAAGCAGCAGATGGCTTCGTATTGCCAAACTTGCAATTAGCCAGCTAGCCCTTAACCCACTGCTCTCTCTCCCCCAGACTCCCAATTTTATATGGCTGGTGCCCTATGAAAAAGCAGAAGAGGCACACATGAGGAAGACACCATGGGGGGACGCATCTAGAAAGCCCAGAATGCCAAGGACAGCCTGGCCTACCACATGCCACCCAAGCCAAGGAAGGATCTTTTCTCTCCATGAGCAGCTAGAAAGAGTGTGGACAGCCTGCAGTCCAATCCCAGCCTCCAGACTAGGAGACAGCAGAGCTTATTACCTTATAACCAACAGAGCTTGTTCTTATTACACCCACACACCCACATTTGTGGCACTCTGTTATGACAGTCCTGGGGTATGGAGAGCATTTGCAAGATGAAGAACTGAGTGATTGCTGGCTGACTGGAGATTTGGACATCGATGGAATGAGTGCTTGTCGAGCACCTCATTGACTATGGACACTCTTCAAGAGGATGCAAACGTTGGGCAAAGGCCCTGCTTTCCTGTTCTTAAAGGCCAAACATTCTGGCAAGAGAGATAATCATACAAATCAACACACATTCTACAAAAAATGCTTACCAGAGCTGAATGGAGAAGGTCACTGGGAAGTCCCCTGCCCACCAGAATAGATGATTTCAGTGGGATGGGGAAGAGACCAGGGGGTCCCTGAAGAGTAGCAGGGAGTGAGATCTGTTGAAGGAGTAGTATTTTCAGGACAGATGGGAGTCATGAGAAGCTCAGAGGGAGAAATAAGCAGGTGCCATGAAGCTAGGGAGGGGGGCCGGGTTGGACCTCACAATGTCATGAAGGCCAAGTTCAGCAATTTTGTATTATCCAAAGAGCAGTGTGATGGAAGATATATGAATAAGTGTGGCTCCTAGATTCACATTTTCAAAAGCTCATTCTGACCATACCATGCTTGACAGTTGAGTGGCGCCTGGCCGGGGGTGAGATCAGAGCATCCTCCAGACAATTGTAAATCATTCAGGAATCATTTGTTCTATCCCCTGCCACCTGTTCTAAAAGCGAGAGGCCATTCAAACCAGAGTCCCACGCTCTTTCCTCCCTTGCCTACCCTGGGCAGACACAAGCTGGACTGACCTCCCTGAACTCCCAATTGGCTGACAGAGCCCAGGGAATGTGGGTGACCTGATGGTGGACGGCTACTGATATGCCCTCACTGTGCTCCTCCATTGGCCTGTGGACATTACCTGTTCTGCAGCATGAGGCCAGAGGGGCAGGGAAGGGTGAGAGTTTGTAGGAAATGTTCATTTTAAATGGTTCCTCCTAAAATTCAGAAACCTCCACATCCCCCACCCCCATCCTCCACCCCACCCCAGCGAATTCTACTCAGCAAAATATCATCTTGGAAATCGAACCCATTTCAGGTTGGGACATGCAGAAACTATGCCTGGCAGGCGGTCACTTGTGAGAATGCTCGCTCGGCACTTGTGGGGCAGGTCAGGTTGCTCTTTGCAGAGAGGCGTTCTAAGCAGCTCAGTTATTGGATGGCCATCGCTGAAGCATTAACTAGGGCAGTGTCAGCAGACTTTTGAGCTGTTCCTGTCCCTCACAACGATTGAAAAATGATTCCTGCATCATAAATATATTTTCACAAACAAATGCAATCACCATGATCTGAATAATACCCTTCAAATTGCTTTCAATTCGCTTCAGAGCCATACATATGTACCCAGAGAGCCACACTTTGCCAGCCTGGGACTAGAAGGATGGGCATTGGGTGCCTGAGGACAGAGACCTCTGTCTCTGCTTTCAATGTAAGGGCATTGCTTGTGTGCTACGTTTGATGTCCCTGCTAAATTCTTTATGTTCTTTTGTTTGCTTGTTTGTTTTGTTTTGTTTTGGGGGCATCACTGCCCTCTGGTGGTAGGAGTAGGAGGACTAGCTTTGCTGCTGGATTTGAACCTCCAACCCAGTGGGCCACAATCCTGCGCACAACCACTACGCCACCGGGGCTCAGCCGCTTTATGTTTTTTAACTTGTTTAATCCACAGGACCTTCTCGTGACTGCTATCCCTACCTAACAACAGATGAAATGGGGAGTTCGAATATTTAATTAACCTGCCCAGGGCGGCCCTTCCAAGCCTGTGCTCGAACGCATGTACACAAAGCCAAACCTCCATTGCCAAATCTCAGTCTTTACTGAATCCAACTTATGACAACCCCATGGGTTGCAGAGTTGAACTGCTCCATGGAGCCTTCATGACCACTCTCGTCCCCAAAGCAGATCGACAGAGCTTGCAAACAAAATGTCATTCGGTGGATTCGATCCATTAACTTCCAGGTTAGGAGTTGGGCACAACTTTTTTTGGCCACCTGTGGGTGACTGCCCAACTCATCCCAAGGGAGAGAGACTCAGAGAGGGATGACTCGTGCTGACAACCGTTGCTGTCCCTTCCTCTCGCGTGTCAGCCTCCTTCTTCCCCCCTCGTGGGAGGAGGCCTCAGCGAGAGATTTATGGACAAGGAAATGCTCTCTAGCCCTCTCGTAAACTTTATGGGCCGTGTGGACATGTACAAATCAGATACAAACACAATGTCCAGGGCAGGAGTTCTGTAAACAGTGATATCGCCGAGGAAAATCTCCACAAGATTCTAGTTCCTGGGAGAGAGCAGAAGGGGGTCCCACAAACCGCCGTGTGAAGAATGAAGAAAGGCGCTTTGAAGTGAGGCCTAGAGTTCCTGGGGTTTTCAGCAGCCACCCCCCTTCTCCCCCCCTCACAGCCCGTGGAATTTGAGATGCAATAAAAAGATACCAAAAGGAAACAGCTGGCAGCATTTGCTGAAGTGGAATCACGTGTGGTGTGGCGGAGAGGAAGTCCATGGTGGCGGGGAAGAAAGCGGTGTAATGAGAAATAGCGCAGAGAGTTGGGCTTTAGATTTTGTGTAGTAGGATTTCACCACACACACATCTAGCATGCTGGACAGGTTTCAGGTACTTCTACTAAACTTACTCCTTGAAGTCGCATTCATCTCGCTGGGTAACTAGGCAGGGGTCCCACGGCCACCGAGTGGGTTAGATTCCCACTCATAGTAAAGTGACCAGATTTTAAGCAGGACGTCTGGTCATCTTCTTATACACACTCTAGATCGAGGTCGGCAAGGCTTGGAAGGGCTGGTTAGCGTACCCATTTCATAGATGATGACGCTCAAGGGTTGATGTCAGCCCTTGAGAAGTGGCCCAGGGAAACCCCGAGAGGAGTTGAGCTGTTACACCATTTTGGTAACAAATCTACTCAACTCAAAGCTCACTGCCATTGAGTCGGTTAGATTCCCACTCATCGAGATGCTCTAGACTGGGGTCTAATTGCCCTCATGGGTTTCTGAAATGGTAACTTGACGGAAGAGAAAAGCCTCATCTTTTCCCCACAGAGCAGCTGGTGGTTTCAAACTACTGACCTTGTATGTAGGAACCCAACAGGCAACCACGATGCCAAAGGAGGGGCCTCGAAACAAGCTGGTCAGTTTGGACGCACTTGTCCTCTGCTTCAGGCTGCCCTAACTGTGTCCACACTCACAGAGTTTCCGTGGGATGATTAGTCACTGTGTTAGTCCAGGTAGATAGAGGAACAAATACATAGACTCGCATATGGATATAAGGGAATGGTTTATATACAAAAGGAATGGAACACTGAGAAAGCATCCCAACCCAGTCCAGTACAAAGTCATAACTCTGATATTAGGCCATATGCCTGATACCAATCTATAATGTCTCCTTCTAACTCATGAAGTCACAGGTCAGTGGGTGCAGAATCCCGGTGCTGACAGGGGTCTCCCCATGACTCCTTGCTTCCAGGGCTCAGGGTCCATCAACAGAATCAAGTGGTGGCAGAAGCAACTCAATGCTGGCAAGGGTCCCCACATGGCCTCTCCAGCTTCAGAGGCCTGACTCCATCAGGGCAAAGCCATGTGGCTCCTTAGACATTGCAATCTTGTCTTGTCTGTAATTCATTGTCTCTAAGACTAACTCCCAACAACTGGGGAGATAGCTTCTCATCTTTACGAGGGAAATAGCGCAAGATTTCCCAGACGTATCAGGAGAAAGCCATGCCCACACAGAGGCCTCATTGGCTATTCAAAGGCTATCTCCAGATTAACAGGCTAGACTCCACCCCTACATCTCCATCATGAAATTAGCGTAAGCATATGACTGCCATAGTCACCGAGCTCTTGACACCTGAAAAGTCATTTGGGAACATGCTCATACATTAATACCAGCATTCTCCAGGTGAGAACCACGGAGCTTTAGTGAGATCAGAGTGTGTAGTAGTCAACCTACGAGCTGTCTCCTGATCTTCGTACATTTGTGTGGCCCCCCCAGGTGGGACAAGAATTGGTCTGTGTGACCATCATTGGTGTTGTGAGGTGCCATCAAAGTGGGTCTGACTCATAGAACAACATTGTACCCGTCCTGGATCATCCCCTGATCACTGCTCTTTGGGTCCCTGTATGTCAATCCACTCTCTGAAGGTCTTCCTACGTTTGTCTACCTTGAACTTTATCAAGCATAATGTCCTTCTCTAGAGACTGGTCCCTGCTAATAACCTGCCTGAAGTATATGAGACAAAGCCCCACCATTCTCATTTCTAACAAACTTGACTGGCTTCAAGACAGATTTATTCATTCGTCTGGCCATTTGTGGTATGTCTGTTATTCTTTGCCAACATCATGATTCCATACATCCATTCTTCTTCAGTCTTCATTGTATCTTGTCCAACTTTCCCATGCATGTGAGCCCATTGAAAATACCGAGGGTTGGGTCAGACCCATGGAGTCCTCAAAGAGATATCTGTGATCTTTTGCAGAAGATTTGTCTCATTGTCTCAGTGTATCATTGGATACACTGATTCCTTTCATGGTGCAGTCCTTGATCATTTCAATTCTTTCTCTGGCTACTGGTCTCGTTAGAAAGATTTTGTTTTCTCTATGTTGGGGTGTAATTCACAGTAAAGTCTATCATCTTTCATCCTTAACAACAAGTGCTTCGGGTCTTCTTTGCTGTCAGAAAGCAAGGTTATGTTATCTACATTTTTGCAGGTTAAGAATTAGCCTGCTCCTCATCCTGACATTGTGCTTTTCCTCAGATAGTCTTACCTCTCTGTATCCAGATGGAACAGGTGTGATGAAAGGGTACCTCCTACACACAGACCTTTCTTGACTGTCAACTCACCAGTTTTTCTATTCAAATGACTGCTTCTTGGTCTAGGTACCGGTTCTGCTTGAACACAATTAAGTGCTCTGGAATTCTCATTCTTAGAAATATCATCAATAATTTGTTAGATGGACATGGTTAAATGTCTTTGCACAATCATTAAAACACAAGTAACATCTTTCTGATATTCTTAGTTTTAAGCCAAGATCCACCAACAGTCATATCCCTTGTTGTATAGCCCCTGACCAGCCCAGCTTTAGTCTCTGACAAACCCAGCTTTAGTCTATGACAAATCCAGCTTTAGACTCTGACAAACTCAGCTTTAGTCTCTGGCAGTTCTCTATTGATAAATTGCTGCAGTCATTTTAAATGATCATCAGCAAAAGTTTACCTGTGGGTGGCACTAATTATATTTTCCCATAATTTCCTCATTTTTCTCTGGAATGGGCGGAAATATGAATCTCTTCCAGTTGATAAGCCAGGTCTTCCAAATTTTTGGCATAGATTATTAAACACTTCTAATTTTACATGCATTTATTGAAACATCCCAATTGGTATTCAGGCAATTCCCAGAGCCTTGTTTTGTTTGTTTTGGGTTTTTTTTGGGGGGGGGGCATTTTGGCCAATGATCCAGTGCAGCTTATAATATTTTCTTAATATCATTGGTCTTTGATTATAGTCTAGTTCTAGAAATAGTTGAACATTGACCAGTTATTTTGTTTGTTTGCTTGTTTTGGGCATAGTGATTCTGTATATTCCTTCTATCTTCTTTTGATGCTTCACATTATTTAGTAGTTTGCCTCTACCCAAACCAAACTCACTACCATCAAGTTAATTTTAACTTATGAGCATCCTTTAAGACAGAGTAGACTGCCCCCTGTGAGTTTCTAAGACTATAAATCTTCATGGGAGCAGAAGCCTCCCTTGCTGTAAGTGGCTTCAAACTGCTGACTTTGTGGTTAGCAGAGCAATGCATAACTCACTAGGCCACCAAAGCTTCTTCCTTCAGCACTTCAACCTGAGATTTTCTTCTCCCTTTCCACCCCCCTACCCACCCATTTATTTTCACTTGAGAATTGACTAACATGTTTTTCTCATTTGGTCTGCCAACTCCAGGTCTTTCTGCATTTCAAGAGGACCTGGGAATCTACATCTGGGAAAACTTTATGAATATCAGAAGCACCCTCTCTGACACAGCGATGGAGATTAGCCCTTGAGTTTGAAAGGAACTTAAAATTCAATTGGAGAAAAATCGTCTCCTCAAAGTCCAATTTAGCCTTAATGATGTGGATGGATTAAAACTTTGAGAATCTTAATTTCTGGATGTAACCACACTCAAAATGAGTAGCAGCAGCTACAAATACTCATTACTAATCAGAACATGAAATGTATGATGTACCAATTTAGGTAAGTTGGGAGTTATGAGAAATGGAATGGAACACAAAGATCAATACTGCAGGCATTATTGAGCTGACATAGATCGGAATTTACCATTTTGAGTTGGACAATCATATGGTCTCCTGTGTATGAAATGACAAATTGAAGATGAATGGCATTGAATTCATTGTCAACAAGATCATTCCAAGATCTGTCCCAAAGTACAATGGCTTCAGCAATAGACTAATATCTATATGCCTTTAAGAAAGACCAGCTAGTACCATTATGCATCATTAGCTAATGCCAAACATGAAGAAAATGAAATTTTTTGCCAACTTCTGCTGTCTGAAATTGATAAAACATGCACTAAAGATGAGTTGATAAGTATTGGTGGTTAGAATTTCAACGTTGGAAACAAGAAGGATCTGGAACTGGAAAATAGGACCTTTGTGATAGAACGAGACAAAGCCCTATGATTCTCACTTTCTAACAAACTTTACTTACTTCAAGACATATATATTATTCCTCCTGGCAGTTTATGGTATGCTTATTATTCTTTGCCAATATCATGATTCCATACGTCCATTTTTCTTTAGTCTTCATTTGTTGTCTAACTTTCCCATGCACATGAGTCCATTGAAAATACCAAGGGTCAGGTCAGACCCATCGAGTCCTCAACTGAGTCATTTCATGGTGCTCCCTGATCCTATCTATACCTCCTGATCACACAGACTTTCTTCCATGTGAACTTTGTTGCTTCCCTACTAGATGGCTGCTTATTTAACTTCAAGGCTTTAAGATCCCAGACACTATATCTTTTGATAGTTGGGCACCATCAACTTTTTCACTGCTTTTGCTTATGCACCCATTTGGTCTTCAGTGATCATGTGAGGAAAGTGAGTATCACAGTGGGTCAGGTTGCTAAGTTTGGGGAGACCATATTAGTCAGCAATAGACAACTAACACACAGCACATGGTATAGCTGTTGTACTCTGCGGCACTAATAGGAATGGCAAAGGAGGGGGCACTGTCATAATTTCTAAAAGTTTGTTCATGTTCATCCATCTGAGCAAGGGGATTGGCAAAAACCCTACATTGTCAAGAGTGCCAAAAAAGGCTGCATCCCGTATGTGAGTGGAGGCCTGTGGTCGTTATATAATCTGTTGTCAATTTGAGGACTGAGACTGAGCATATGCAGTCTAGCCTGTCACTCATTGTGTAGCCAATGAGACCTCTGTGTGGGCACAGCCTTCTCCTGAGGATTCTAGGAATTCCTGTGTTCCTCCCTGGAGGCGGGAGACATACTCTCTCTTCTCACTCTGTGTGAAACATCCCTATGGAGAAGACACATGGAGAGAGGCTGATGGAGCCAGACCTCTGGAGCTGGAGAAGCCATGTGGAGACCCCTGCCAGTGCTGAGACGCTTACAACACCACTGGATCCACAAAACTACCCACCCATTGACTTGTGATCTTCCTGGATTCAGCAGCATTGCCTGTGTTTCATGAGTCTGAAGAGGACATAGATTGGTATCAGACATATGGGTTGATATTGGGTTGATTATGGATTTGATCTGGACTGGGCTGGGATGTTTTCTCAATATTCAATTACTCTTGCATATAAAACTCTTTCTTATACACGTGTGCTTACCACCTTGTGTTTCTACTCTACCTGGACTAGCACAAGGACTTCAAAGAAGCTGTGGAAAATGGAATGGAAAGATCATGGACTTTCTCCACAAATATTCTGGGGCCCCTTTGTTTAGACCCAGGGAGAAAGAAGAGAATATTGCCTGGGTATGGAACAAAACAGCTAAAGTGAAGATGAAGCTGGTTCACCAAGAGAACTGCAGTTTGGACTCTTGGCAGAAACAAGGACTGGCTATGTCAGATTATCAAATGTTGGCAGGCACAGTTAGTATATACCCGTACTATCCAACATGGTGTTTCCAGCAGCAGTGCCACAGGTGTTTTAAGCAGATGGTCATAAAACCTGAGCTCACTACAATTGCGACAGGAAAAAACTCTGCCTATAATGGGCCATACCATTAAACCTAGGTTGTTCAAAGGGCAACTGAACATGCCTTGTGATTTGTAGGGTCATACACCCAAAGTCAAACCCATGGCCACCTGGTTGATGCTGACTCACAGTGACTCTTCAGGACAGCCAGTTTCTGAGACTGTAGCTCTTTACAGGAGTAGGAAAGTCCCATATTTCTCCTTGGGGGAATCATAGGTCTCAATAAATGGTAGTTGCAAATTGTGCTTTATCAGGGCCGAGGCATCATTGATTATAAGATTGCTGATTAGACAAATACATCTGAAAAATAAACACGAGAAATGTGTCTCTAGACTAGATAGAACCTATTGTTCTCCTAGTTCTTAGTTCATCTCAATAGTTTGCCTAATTGTCTAAATCACTCAACAAAATACATGGCACTATTCATCTTCATTTTATGGGTGAGGAAACTGAGGTGAAGGCAGTTTAAATCATCTGCTCACAGTCTTGCAGCTAGTAAGTGGAGGACTCTTCTCTCTTTTCTTAAGTCTTCATTTCGGCCTGGTCCTAGACTGGTCATGGGTGGGGTGGAATAAAGGCTGACCCTTCACAACCTCACAGCCAGGAAGTTTGCTCTGGCAGGGACCACAAGCATATCTGCTCCGGATCTCTCCCCCTGAGGGAAGAAGAACTAGGCCTATGCAGAGGGCTGACTGGTGGGGAAGAGTGGCCCATCATTCTACCTCCAAAGACACTCTGCACGGGTTCTCTTTGAGCCTGAGCATCATTCTCCAGGTCCATCATTCTCCTGGTCAACCTCAGATGACCAGGCTGAGCCTGTGGATGACTGACCCACATTTGCCATAGGTAGCAGGGTATGAAGTGGGAAGGGAGAGGGAGGCTAGGATTTTGTGATGAAAGATAAGTAATGAACCTTGCTTTTCTCAATTTTACTTTTATGGCACTTAGAGCTCACTGGAGCATTGACGCTCTTGAAAAACCATATCTTGGTCACAGAGGGATAGAAGGCAAACAAGACGGCAAAGAGCACAGTGGGCAGGAAGATGATAAATAAGTCATTGGGACTCTAAGAGACAATCTCCGCATGGCCCTCTATCAAGAGAGGAATGCCAGGAAAAGCAAGGATGATACCTTGAGGACTAAGGTGTACCTGACCCAAGCACAGTATTTTCCATTTCCTTATGCATATGAAAGTTGGACACTGAATTGGGAAGACCAGAAAATAATTGATGCATTTAAGTTGTGGTGATGGAGAAGAATACTGCAAGTACTCTGGACTGATAAAAGGACAAACAGCTCTCTCCTGGAAGAAGTAAGACCAGAGAGCTCCTTAGAGGCAAGGATGGCAAGGCTTCCTCTTACATACTTTGGACATGTTGTCAGGGGAGACCAATCCCTGGATAAGGACATTGTGCTCGGTAAAATGAAGGGTCATTGAAAAAGACAGTCCTCTCAACAGATGATGATGTATTGTTATGTAAATAATAATCTACAACTTATCAAGGGCTCATGAAGGAAGGCAGGTGGGGGAGAGAAGGGGAAAATGAGGAGCTGATATCAAGGGCTCAAATAGAAAGAAAATGCTTTGAAAATGATGGCAGCATAAGTGTAAATGTGGTTGACATGATGAATGAACGTATGGATTGTGATCAGATGTGAGAGCCCCCACTAAAAGTATTTAATAAAAAAAGAAAAGAAAAGAAGGCCTTCAAGAAGATGGGTTGACACAGTGACTGCTCAGGCTTGGAAGCGATTGTGAGGACAACCCCAGACAGGGTTTTGTTCTGTTGTGCACTGGATCAGAACTGATCCAACAGCACCTAACAACGGCAACATTGGGATGTCCACATCCCAAATAAGCAGAGGTGGAAGAGAGCCAAATTCCTAGGAGCTAAGCCAGTTATCAAAAAAGGAAAGTCATTAAACTCACAGGACAGTAATAAGATAATTAATAAGATAGCCACAGATAGGCACCTTATCTGTACGTATGTGATGAGCAATTCCCATGACATTAACTGTAATGGAGATACCCTTATCCTCCCCATTTAGCAGATGGGGGGGGGGCGGGAGGGATGAAAACTATGGCTTAATAAGATCAAGAAACATTACCTAGACCCTGTCTATAGAGGAAAAGGCAAGGAAAACTTGCGCTCCTAACTCAACTGCCATGCTAGCTCTATAGATGTTTTTAAAATTTTTTTTCAAGTGGTTACCCATTGGGCTGAAAGCTACAAGGCTAGCAGCTTAAATCACTAGAGTTTTGCAGGGATAAGAAGATATTTTCTACTCCTGTAACAAGGTAGAGTCTCAGAAACCCCACCCCCACCTCGTGAGAACAGTTCTATTTTGTACCACAGAGTTCCTGCAAATTAGAATTAATTTGATAGCAGTGAGTATGGATTTTGTTCATCTAAATCGGTGGTTCTCAATTTGTGGGTCACCACCCCTTTTGGGGGGTGGTCAAACAACCCTTTCACAGGGGACACCCAATTCATAACAGTAGCAAAATTATAGTTACGAGGTAATAATGAAAATAATTATATGGTTGGGGGTCACCACCCGATGGGGAACTGTATTAAAGGGTGGAGGCATTAGGAAGGTTGAAAGCCACTGCTCTACATGGTGGTAATGCTCAATAAATGTAGCTGTTCAAGAAGTGACGATGTACTGGTGTGTAGGATGCCAAAATGAAATCAACCCATCCAACCATTCATTTAGAACCATTGACAATCTCTGGTCAGAAGAGACATGGTACTTATAGAATTGTACATGGTTTAATATCATTTCATTTTAAGATGAGCCTTGGAGGTGTCTGTCTTTTGAAACAATGGACACAGAAGTTCTGGTTTGCTTGACTAGATTTAGGAGTCTGATCTTAAAGCTGAGTCTCCTGCCGCCATGGTATGCCATCAACCAAACTCCATTGATTCGTGACCCAGGCTTCTGAGACTTTCAGCCTGCCAGATGCAGAAAGCCTTAGCTTCCTCCAGTGACTTCACACTGTCTGCTCAGTGAAACAGCTGCTGTGGTGATGGCGGAGAGAAGGGGACAGGATCATCTGTGTCTTAGTTTTGTTCTTAGATTTATACCTGTGGATCTACACCTGTAAAAAATTTTTTTCTTTTGCTGCACATTTATGAGTTTTGATTTCAATACCCACTTATCATCCCTGGGTTCCACAGCATCATTTTCTAGTAGTGTAATGTTCACATATCCCTCCCTCCCCAACCTGCCCCCCCCCAAGTTTTCTTCTAATGCTCTTGAATGGATAATGCCTACCTGGATTTTGGGAGATGATATGAGAATGGTCAAGCTCCAGGGTGAAAAACTGGCCAATTCCCCTTCCCACTGTAGGCTGTCACAGCTGACTGTCGGCCCCGAGGCCACCCTTCTCTGATACCCACATAGCTTCTCATCTTTGCTGCTTCATCCGACTGCTGACTGCTGGGTGCTTACAGTTTGCCTTAGGCAGTCAGTTGCAATTTTCCTAATCTTATCCTCCATTAGAAAAAGAGATGGGAAATATAATGGGCTGTAAGAATTCTGATAGCAGATGCCAGGCAGCAAATTACACAGGTAGTAATCACACAGATTAGGAGACCGTAATGAATACAATATTCAAGCTGAACACAGACAATGAATTTCTCAGGTCCATACAAGCTTCTTGTTAATAAAATGAAATAACAATTTTCCTCTTATTAAAGCCAAAGCAATCTCTATTTTCTAAAGGACCACATGTCACCCAGACCTTTGGGCACAAATGATTTGAAACTCAACACACACTGGACCCCATGGACTAATAGACATTTCTGGCTGATTCTTAACATCTCAGTTCGCACACATAGCTGTTACTGTTTGTGATACACTGGGCTGGAAGTGTCTCTTAATGAGTCTGAGTCCTCTTTGGAAATAAATGTATTGTTCACAACACAGGGGACACAGAAAGGTGCTGACTTGGGAAACCGGAGACCTAGATTTCGCTTTCAGCTTCTACTGGGTGGTTTTAAGACCTTGAGTACATTCCATGCAAGGACGAGATGGGGTGAGGTGGGGGTCGGCAGAGTCAGGGGCTGGTCTGTATTCTGGTAGAGAATGTTAAAACAATAATAACATCAACTAAAGGCTGTCTGCTTTTTATGAGGGCCTGTGCTGTCTCTGCAAAACAATGGCCATGATAAAATGCCCCTCCCGAATAAGTCTCTGGTTGATCTAACTCCTTTCCAAGCAATAGATCGAGACTCAGGGTAGAACTGCTCCTGTGAACTTTAGAGACCAACTCTTTACAAGAGTAGAAATCCCCTCTTTTCTCTCTGGGGAGGTTTGAACTGCTGATCTTATGGTAAGCTCCCCAACCTGTAACTATGCCATCAGGACTTTGTTTGCCCAAGCTCTAAGCAATTGCTCTAATTACAATTGCATTTAAGAATAATTATATAAGGGGGAGTGTGGAGTGGAGACTGAAGCCCATCCGTAGACAATTGGACATCCTCTTACAGACGGGTCACAAGGAAGAGACAAGCCAGTCAGGGTGCAGTATAGCACTAATGAAACATACAACTCTCCTCTAGTTCTTTAATGCTTCCTCTTCCACCCCCACCCCCGACTATCATGATCCCAGTTCTACCTTACAAATTTGGATAGACCAGAGAATGTGCACTGGTAAGGATGAGAGCTAGAAACACAGAGAATCCAAAATAGTTAAACCCCTCAGGACTGATATTGAGAGTAGTGATACCAGAAGGAAAAGGGGACAGTGGGGGGGGGGGAGGGGAAACTGATCACAATGATCTATATATAATCCCTCCCCCCAGGGGGAGAGATAACAAGTGGGTGAAGGGAGGCATTGGTCAGTGTAAGACAAAAAAATAAAATAGTAATTATAAATTTTTAAGGGTTCATGGGGGGGGGTGGCGGAGGGGGAGGATGAGGAGCTGATACCAAGGCCTCAAGTAGAAAGAAAATATTTTGAAAATGACAGTGACTTCCCCACATGATTATTAAATACAAATGTGTGCATAAGCAAAAGTGGTGAAGAAAGCTGATGGTGCCTGGCTATCAAAAGATATAGCATCTGGGGTCTCAAAGGTTTGAAGGTAAACAAGCAGCCAACTAGCTCAGCAGCAAGAAAGGCCACATGAAAGAAGCACACCCGTTTGTTTGATCATGAGGTGTCCATGGAATCGGGTACCAGTATCAAAGAACAAAAAGTTATATTATTGTCAATGAAGGGGAATGCAAATTGGGGGGTATCTCCTTACAGAAGGGTTGCAGTGAGTAGACGAGCCAGTCAGGGTGCAGTGTAGCAATGATGAAACACAACTTTCCCCTAGATCTTAAATGCTTCCCTTCCCCCCCTTCCCCACCCCCCCAACCGCTGTATCATGATCCTGATTCTACCTTACATATCTGGCTAGACCCGAGAATGTACATTGGTACAGATAGGAACCAGAAATACAGGGAATCCAGGACAGATATCCCTTCAGGACCAGTGATGAGAGAGGTGATTCCAGGAGGATGGAGGGAAGGTGGGGTAGAAAGGGGGAACCAATAAAAAGGATCTAAATATAATCTCCTCCCTGGGGTATGGACAACAGGGAAGTGAGTGAAGGGAGACATTAGACAGTGTAAGATATGACAAAATAATAATAATTTATAAATTACCAAGGTTTCCTGAGGGAGGGGGAGTGGGGAGGTGGGGAAAAATGAGGAGCTGATGCCAAGGGCTCAAGTAGAAAACAAATGTTTTGAGAATGATGAGGGCAACAAAGGTAAAAATGTGCTTGAGACAATGGATGGGTGTATGGATTGGGTTAAAAGTTGTATGAGCCTCCAATAAAATGACTTTTTAAAAAGAACAATTATATATTAATGTCTGAAAGCAACATGTGTTTTAGTGTTTACTGTGTGATAAATGTATTCCACATGGAAGTTAATTTTTTAATCTCTTACTTATCCAGTTGGACCCCAACACTTTTGATGTCAACAATCGACCACATACACATTTGTTTCTAGAGTAAGTTCTGAGTGACTTAGAAAAATACAAGCTCACTTGAAGTCTCTTTGTGTCTTCAGCCATCTGAGACGTCTGGGGAAGTTCATGGGGGAAAAGTCTACAATCTTTCAATTCCATTTTTCCATGAAGTTTTCAAAGCCCTCTCATGTATTGTACTCTTAAGCATTAGATTTGGAATATGCAAAGAGAGCAAGCAATCATAAAGATAAAAAGCAGAAGGGTCAGGGGGGAAAAGAAAGTAAATAAGATAAAAAGCAGAATTTGTATCACTTTAATTCTGTCACTCCCTGTAACCGCTTCGGAGCCCTGGTGACACTGTCACATAAGTGCTGGACTGCTAACCTTGAGAATGGTAGTTCAAATCTACAAGCAGCTCTGTGGGATCAAGTCGAGACGATCTGTTTCTGTAAAGACTTACAGACTCAGAAGTCCGATAGGGAGTCACTGTGAGCCAGAACCACCTCCATGACTATAATCACATAGAGTTTGTATTTGTTTAAAATTTAAGAGTGGAACAGTGAATGAGGTGGTGTGCATGCCTACTTGTCTGGAGAGGACTACATTTAATTCAAAAGTGGAGTATTTGAAAATGGGCATTGATCTTTTTATTTTATTTTAAAAATCATTTTTATTGGGTGCTCATACATCTCTTCTCACTATCCATCTATCTGCTGCGCCAAGCACATTTGTATAGTTGTTGCCATCATCATTCTCCAAACATTTTCTTTCTACTTAAGATCCTTTTCAAACCGCAACTATTTTACAATGAAAGAAAATCAAAATAGTTCCTGATTTTTAGATGCTTATTGCTGAAAGCAGTTTTGTGGCCATCGCCTTGATTCTGACACTGGCCCTAAAGAGGATTGTCTAAACTGTATGGGAGCAGAAAGACTTTTTCTTTTTCTCTAGGGGTGACTGATGATTTTGACCTGCCACCGACAGTTAACAGCATGAATATATAAAAGTCTTTGCACTGTACACTTTTATTTTTGTTTTTTTTTCAGGGGGTGGGGGGGCAGTGTTGAGGGAGCATCACTGTGCATGGTACACTTTTTTTATGTCTAATCATTTTATTGGGGGCTCATACATCGTTTCTCATAATACATAAATACATATATTGTGCCACGCTTCTTCACATGCCTGCAGCTGTCATCGCTCTCTGAACCTCCACCTTTCCATCCAAGCCTCTGACCTCAGCCTCCCATCCCTTCCCCTCCATCCTTGCTCTCCACTCCCCTACCAACTCTCAACACTCCATAAATTATTGTTTTGTCATAACTTACACTGCTCGATGTCTCCCCTTGCCCTCTCCCCCAGTGTCTGTCCCCCTGGTAGGGGGTTATACGTGGATCCCTGGAGTTGGCTCCCCCTCTCTACCCACTTTTCCTCCATCCATCCAGTAGCTTCACTCTTACTACTGGTTCCACAGGGTTCATCTGTCCTGGGTTCCCCTCATTTACATTTCTCATCACCACAGTAGTATAG